>JBBPNM010000392.1:0-10383 GCA_038090895.1 Boletus bicoloroides
CCAACCCAAGATTCCCGCATCCGCCCGTCACTGCAGAGAAGAAACGGGTGTATATTGATACCAGCGATCAGTCCATCATCTTTGCCCTGATGAAAAACACAGCATCTTCGTAGGTGCTGTGGTGACTTACCGATTGCGTTCCCCCGGATTGCGAAACGCCAGGCGGCGCGTTCTGCGGAGGTGAGGTGAGGTGGGGGAGGGGGGAGAGGTTGCGTCAGAGGATTGGATCCCTCGGAAAGTACCATCTGGGGGAGGATGCGACTTGTGAGCTCGTCTCTTGATGTGGGTGCTGGCGCCATTTGTCAAGGTGATGTCGAGATGGTCGATCAACGAGGGATCGTGATAGTATTGGACGGACTTGTATTCGGAAACCGGCGGGTGTGGAAGAAGGTCACATGCAATGGAGTGATGATGAAACTTTGGACATCCAACGTTTTGTCCTCTTCGTCATAAGGATATGTGCCTACAGTACTCGCCTGGCCTTCCAAGAGGGAAGATCCACATACGAAAAAGATGCATTTATGTCACAGGATGCGCAATAAGGACGGTACGATTGACATGATGTTGTCAAATTGCTAGCAAAGCTAGCAGACGTCGATCCACGATCGCACAGCCAAAACATCGACTCGTTGGCTGACCGGTCACTGGGTCTCATATATCACATCCAATCCGGGCATGCTTAGAAATGTGTAAGTATTCAAAGGTGGTAATCAAAACAGGAACTCGCGCAAGGGGTGGGAGGCACATTCAAATAGTGGACGGGATGCCTCGTCGGAACAATCACCATGGGGACCAGAATGGCAAATGGGCGCATCGATCGATGGGCAGGAAGGACTCGTTTGGAAGTAGCAGAACGATAGGTCGATCAATTGAACTACATCTGGTCCACTGACATTCATAACCCAGACTATCAGCTTCAGATGGTCACCTGAGTCGTGGCCTACCGTGTACCGAGTAATCAATAAGACTCCAACTCTACGCCGGGATTGCAACCGTTTCTCCTCCGGACCCGTCACTGATTAATAGGATGGATTCATCCTAAATTTTTGCCCTTCAAGTTTGACCTTGTCGCGCCGCCGCCTCAGGCTCCCAGTGCTATCCCCGGGACGCCCCGAGGCTTGACGCAGCTGTACAACTTTGCTCCTGTGGATTTTCTTGCATGTCAACGATCCGATAGAATACAGTACTCTATATCTGACCAGCTAATCAACCTTCCACAATTTTCACGCTCTCGCAGACTTGTGAGCGGAAAGGACCGTGGGAAATTCAAAGTCCTTTGAATTTGATGGAGTCGACGTCTTTCTCTTTGAACTCTGACTTCGATCTACTCCTCCACGTTACACTTGTCCAACACACCTTTGTTGTCGCCAACGCCATCTTTTCTTGTTGCGACAGTCTCTGCCAACAACTGAACCAGCCATCATATTGCTATCATACCACTGCCGCATCGCTGTGGTGGATTTGTCCAGTTCACGCTATTGCTCGACGCCCCATATTCACGCTACCGTACCCTCTTGACAATATCCAGATATGTCGCAAGTAACTAGGCCATCATCATCTACAACGTGTGTCACAGTCTTTTACCGCTCTTGTTTCGTTCCTCACGTCGTTTCTTCTTTTGACAGTCCTTCCAACAACAATGACGCTTCCTGGAGGAATGGCCTCCGCCCTCCACCAAAAGACCTACGGCCGCAAACAGAAGATGTAACTGCCACCAAGGGCACCGAATTTGAAGACATGTTCCTCCGCCGCGAACTCCTCATGGGCATTTTTGAGGCAGGTTTCGAAAAACCTTCACCAATACAAGAAGAAGCCATCCCCATCGCCCTTACCAAACGTGATGTTCTTGCTCGTGCAAAGAACGGTACCGGCAAAACCGCTGCTTTTGTCATACCCTCCCTTCAGCAAATTGACGTTAATAAGAACAAGATCCAGGCCCTCCTACTCGTCCCTACTCGTGAACTTGCTCTTCAGACCTCCCAAGTTTGCAAAATCCTCGGAAAACATATGGGGATCCAAGTCATGGTGACTACTGGTGGTACTACCCTCAAAGACGATATTATGCGTTTGTCGGAGGCGGTTCATGTGCTCGTCGGCACTCCTGGTCGTATTCTTGACTTGGCTGGCAAGAATGTCGCCGATCTCAGCGAGAGTCCTGTTTTCGTCATGGACGAAGCGGACAAGCTCCTTTCCCCCGAATTCACGCCTGTTATGGAGCAACTGCTCTCTTTCCTTCCTGCTGACCGCCAGGTCATGCTCTTCAGCGCAACTTTCCCACTTATTGTAAAGGATTTCAAGGTGCGTGTCCGTTTCATTTTTTCTTCTAACCGTTGTTTTACCGGTGCGCGTAGGATAAACACATGAAGTCTCCATACGAGATAAACCTCATGGAAGAACTCACCCTGCGTGGTGTCACGCAATATTACGCTTACGTCGAAGAGCGGCAGAAAGTGCATTGCCTAAATACGTTATTCTCGAAGGTGCGTTCGCTTCGTACTCTATGGGTTCGCCTCGTTCATCGCCCTGTAGCTTCAAATTAACCAATCGATCATCTTTTGTAACTCCACTAATCGTGTCGAGCTGTTGGCCAAGAAAGTCACGGAGCTTGGCTACTCCTGTTTCTATTCACACGCGAAAATGCTGCAATCGCACCGTAATCGCGTATTCCACGATTTCCGTAACGGCGTATGTAGGAACCTCGTTTGTTCGGACCTGCTCACGCGAGGCATTGATATCCAAGCCGTGAACGTCGTCATCAATTTTGACTTTCCAAAAAATTCGGAAACGTACCTTCACCGTATCGGACGTTCGGGTCGTTTCGGACACTTGGGACTCGCAATTAACCTTGTCACATACGAGGATCGATTCAACCTATACCGCATCGAGCAAGAGCTCGGGACGGAGATACAGCCTATTCCCCAGATCATTGACAAAGGGTTGTATGTCGCACCCGTTGCGGCCGAAGAGCCAATACCTGCCCCACAAAAGCCTCTTGCTCAACCGCAACCTCAGCCGCAAACGCAAGCACGACAGCAAGCACCGGTTCAGCAGGGTCAACCGGCTCAAAACGGGAGGCAGAGTAATGGGCCAGCACAAGCGCAGGCCTCGCGTGGTGGGTACGCCAACCAAGCCGCATATCGGGGAACTCCTGTCGGCCGATGAAGTGTCTCGCTTCAGGAGGTCTGTGGTTGTTATAGGGTTTGGTGGTGGTGTGAGGGGGAGGAGGGGTTATCATCCGACTTGCAGCCCGCCAGTAATTGAAACACGTTTCACCATTCTCGGTCTTGTCGCCATCGTTGTCCTAATATCGCTATCGTCACCTTTCAGGGGGGGAGTTCAACCGTTTTTCTGTCACGATTCTTTTTCCATCGTCGGGGTCGCAGCCTTTGGCCATTCCATCATCCCCACCCCATTGTGTGTGTATGTGTTTCGAGCCCACTCTTATATATTATAGGCTACACTTTTTTTTTCACTTTACGCTCCTAGTCTCGACATGATATCTCTTTTTTTTACATCTCCCCCTCTCCCCTCCCATTTCCCTCTCCCCTCCCCCCATTTGCTCTATTGTGGACCGAGGTGGTGTATGGCGTGAGAGATTGACGGATTGTGTCTGCGGGTCGAATGTTTCGGTGATGTGTGTGTCATGGTGGTGGTTGTCGAGGGACGAGGATCGGGATCAACATCTTCTAGAGTCGTCCGTTGTCCTTGCCTTGGTATCTTGTCGGACGACTTTCGTACCAATTGATCTGCTGCTCGCCCCTCGCACTTGTGCGCTGTTTTGGTCGGTCTGTGAGTAACAGTTGATCAATCATTGGTGAAACTATCATGGGACGCATCGGATCGGCCAATTCAATGGCGCCTGTGGTGCTGCGGACCCCAAAGCTCGGCTCGCGGACAGTCCACCTTGTGGCATAGTCGACTTGGCAGACGGTGCTAATACGGAAACTCAGTCGATTCATGGAGGCCAAGACGTGACTGGGAGCCAGATGAGGTCAAGAAGCATCCGACATGTGCCACGGATTCGTTTGGTTCAATTCAGATTATCGTCGGACAAGGTTGCGATGACATACAAGACCGTTTCCAGTTGGCAGTGCGAAACACGCACGGACATGGATGTTTGAGCTTGGTTCGCTTATTTCTGTTCCACATAACCTGCAGCGAATGCAGCAAACAAAGTGGTACCACGAACCATCGTGCAAAGGAGGTCCTAGAGCTCTAATGGGTGCGGAGACGCGTCACAGTCATGCCACAGAGTTTCAGGGGATAGCTACAAAGGCAGACTCCCAACAAAGTGGGTCAATGGCCTCGGGCTCCATTATGTCTGTACATACATATCAGCTTTCCCGCATCCATGCTCGAGTGACAGGTACGTCTGCTACCTGATTGGGGTCCTGGGTCTTTGGTCTTTGACTCCAAGAGGTCTTGCGCACCACCACCACCACAAAATGCTCAACGCGAAATGGAAATCCCGCGATAAACCCACCCATTTCCCGGCGCACCCAGATGTTACCCAAGCCCACGTTGTGGAACACTTCCGTACACGTCAAGAAGGTGCTTTGATATTCAATCAATCAACCTTATCTCGTAAACTTTGAGAACGTCCCAAAATGGAGGCCTGTGCTAATGACAATCCAAATGCCTTGTCATCGAAGAGGCCCTGTGTTGCTACTCGGCCAGATGTCGATGCGGTGCAGGATATAGAGGAGAGAGGTGAAACAGTTTCGGGTCCGATGCTGAAGAAGAAGCGCAAAACAGACGACTTTGGACGGACAAGATATGCGACTACAATGATCTTAGCGTGCAGAGTGCTTCTATCAGAGCTCGTTGTCAGTCTACTGACCGTATATTAATCGACTGCCCCCCTCGAGAAGTTCTTTCCATCCCTCTCCCTCTTCCCATTTCACCATGACTTCTTCCAACCCTCAGGGCACCTCCACTCTCTCGTTAGCTGAGATTGATACCAAGAACGCCGCGCGCACTTCCCGCAACCAGGCCCTCCAGGCCCGTCGTGATGCGTACAAGGCCAGCGTCCCTGCGGATGACATTCTCATTGCCCGTCCATCCACCCCTACTAGTAACCATCCACTCACCACGCAAGCCCAACAGTGGATCACCGCCTATGTTGTCATGTCCCCCGGTTCGAAATCACAAGCCATCAAGGCTCTCGACGCCATCAAGCCGGCCGCCTCCACACCCTCTTCCACCCACAAGATCCTTTTCTCCGCCAGAAAAGAGATCCAAATGTCGATGACCTTCGATTGTACTTGCGGCTTAGGCATCCATTCCACCATCACAGACCTGGCCAGCGCTGGCCAATACCTTCCGCTTATTCTTTTCACCGACGATGCCACCAAACGCCTTCATCACGAAGGTCACACCCTCAAAAAAGTCAAATCCTCCATTGCGGGTGTGACACATCATCTTCTTGACCTTTCTACCTCCCCTCCTGAAGATTCTCTCGACACCCTCACTTGGCACGAGGCGTGGAAACGCTACCTCAACTGGTTGAAGGAGGTCTCAGACACTCAGGTCTATAACCGATGACAATGGCATTACACCACCCTGTCTTCTGATGAGGCACTTCGCACCAACTTCAAGGCTATCCTCACTTTTGACCGGAACGTGCGCTCTCGTTACTCCGCTCAACCCTTCCTCCATAGCGAATTTGAGTGGCATCTGCAACTGCAGGTGCGTTTTCACTTTCTCATTTCACCTCTCCTCATGGTTTCCTTTCATTCTTTCAGGGAGCAAAGAATTCCAATTACGCTCTTCGTCTCACATCGCGTAACGATCGTTCCTCTTCTCACCGCTACGAACCTTACGATAATTCTCGCAAAAACCTTATTAAACGTCGTTACAATCCAGACGCTCCATCCTTTCGAGACAATTCCTCTTCCTCCGATTCCCGTTCTCCTACCTGTATCATCTGCCAACGATCAGGTCATCGTTTCTCCGAATGCAAGGAGGAGACAACAGCGAGAGGTAAACCCACGTTTGCTACGGCTGTCAATGGACAACTCGTCCGACGCTTCAGCAATTCTCTACTCTGCATCCCATTCAATCTCAATAATCCTCGCAAAACTTGCACGCGGTCCCATGCCTCCACTCATCACGCCTGCTCCTTCTGTGGCGAGACCACCCATGGAGCTCTCTCCCGCCTCTGCGTTTGATCACGCATCCCCCTTCGCATCCATAGACATCGGCGATTTTCTACTTGGTCTACTTTACCATCTTCCTCTAATCAATTCATTCCTCACGTGTATTTTGACAACTTGTCAGTCATCGCAACCGCACACGATTCAGACAGACTTTGCTCGCATTGTAACTCCATAGTCTCCAGACACCTTTCAATTCTTTTTAGAAAAAGTTAATCTCCTTCAGCGTTATCCCAGGCAGTCACCAAAGTCGATCATCAATCTTGCACTACTAATCTTACACTACTGTGTTGTCAAGGTACCTTATACCACCTACTGGAGGCGGTAGACAATGTTATCCTAGGCAGTACCCGCCTCGATCAACTGTTCCAACTGTTCTGCATCCATCTCTGGTATCCTCGGCACGATGCTGCACCGAAACGGGAGTGGATGTCTGCACCGTACGGCGTTATCATGATCAGCAACATCGACACCTCGAGTGCATTTACTTACATGGCAACCCCATTAGTGAACCTCGGTTCGATGGGAATTTCCACCCCATTCTCATCCTTGGCCTTCCCGATCGTGAACACGGCCAATATCTTGACAATCACAGACCACACGGACGTGTCAGCAAAGTGCCTCCCGACGCAAATGCGCCGGCCGAATCCGAATGCAATGTGTTCGAGGTCATCCGAATTGAGTGTACCGTCGTCGTTGAGGAAGCGCTCAGGAATAAATTCGTCGGGTTTGGGGTACTTGGATTCATTGTGGCTCATTGACCTAGCAAAGCGGGAAACGGGGGTCGTTCAACATGGGTCGGATCGCAGAGGGCAAAAGAAGGCCGACCAAAGGTTAGATAGGACAATGGCTCCTGCGAGTACGTTTGAATGTTAGACATTCTGTGAAGTGTGGGTCACGCACCTTTCGGGATGCGAAATCCGTCATAAACGTCCTCATCAACAACAGCATGTGGGATCGCTGACAGATAAATAACACAACCAAAGAACATGTACATGTGGATAGCACTTACCCAAAGGGACGGGAGGGCAGTACCTGAGCGTCTCTCGAAGAATAGCGTCGATGTAAGGTAGCAATGGTCGATCTTCCATCATCGGCAGCCTGTTTCTACCCACCACGACGTCGATTTGCGCCTGAGCCTTCTTCTGGACTTCAGGGGTCACTGCTATCAACAGCAAGAACAACAAAATGACAGAATTTGACTATCCTCTGCGTCGTGAGCAAAGAAAACCCATGCAAAAGTCGAGTTCGTCACTTACCGTCTCAGAGGCAGCTAAGAATCTGAATGAGACAAGACATGATTAGAAATACTTGTTATTCACCTATGAAGCCCGTTGCAGCTGCATCTGAGAGGTCCTTCATCCATCCCGCATCTACTGCGGTGCCCTTCTCCTCCACGGTTCGGAGTGCATCGGATACCATCGATGGAGCACAGTTGCCCGCAGACTTACATGACGATGAACTTGCGCCTCGAAACTCTCAAAATTTCCCTTACCAGTTTCTGTAAAGAATACTCGAACGGCTTTTCAACGTATTGCTTCGAGTATGCCTTGGTAATCGCCATTTCCCGTTTGAACGACATGCCAGGAAGCCAAGATGGAAGCTTCAAAACTAGACACCCTCGATATACGATGCGGACAAGGTGCAATTTCACTCACGTGCCGGAAACGTGCCGACCAAGATCGAGACATCAGGGCGCAGAGCACGTGCAGTGACTTTGAGTGTGGCCGCAATGAGATCGAAGAGTTCGTCTTTTCGGGACCTTGCGTCGTAGTCGTACACGCTGCTCAGGATGACAGATCCTGTATATCTACAGGGAGCGGTAATTAGCCATCAACACCATTTCAAGCAGGTCTGTGTGGAAGACGTACTCGAATATGTGGTCGGCGAATTGGTGTGGACTATTCAGGAGCCTTCGCAATAGTTGACATACTTTACGATGTTGGAGGGGGGTAAACCTATAGACTGCATCGCGCCGGAACGTCTGGTGGAAAAATCGCCTATGTAGACGCCACCTGTCCCCGTATTCCATGAAGATGGAACTGAAATCCCTTCCACACCTATAATTGATGATCAAATGAGTCGATAGGCCTGATGATGTGACATCGAAAGGGGAACTTGCAGGTCTCTGGTAACGAGATAAGGACGGTCGGAATAGTTCCTGGAGCGATTCTCGAGTAATTCCTTTGCGACCAGCTCAGAATTTATGATGACGATATCCCTTCCCAGGAGTCGGGTATACATGAGGTCTCCTAGAGTCACCAACTTTAGCAGACAACGTAGACAAGGCAGCATTGCAACTACCATATTTTTTCGCCCATTCGGCGTACGTCAACCATGGGGCATCTGAGTTGAATGCAGTGACATTCCCGATGAACGGTAGCCCGTGCGGACCAGGAGGTAACGGATAAGAGGTCCAAGGCCCCGTACTCTTGAGATATCGGCGTGTGATGTCAAGGATCACAACACAGGCGAGTGCTAAACTGGAGATCGATACAGTCCACATCACTAGGTGAAAATGCGAGAACGCAAGTGGGGTCCGCAAGATTATATGGGGGGTTCCCTACTTCCGAATGGGTCGGCCAGCGCAAGGATCTGGGAGGATCACGGAGTTTCACTTCTGAGACGGATTCTGCTTCTGCTCACACAACATCGCCGGATCTCGGTCGGGTAAAAAAACATCCCCGAGCCCAGCTGAGCCAATAACGGGTGTTTCAGCCTGTCTGGCGCATCGATGCAGGACACTTGCACCAAGCTCGAAATAAATACAGTCTCGAGACATTTTGCCTACCTGCATTTGACGAAACTTGAAGTCGAGTGCGAGTTTGGTAGGCTAAATTTCAGTTTTCATCCTGGAGATATTTCTTATGATTCATGCGTGCACAAGGTTGTCGCGATAAGATAAGTATATGCGGCTAAGCCATGACAAGTGGCGTAGATCCGACGGGACGCAGATTTTCCTCGGGAGTCAGTGGCAGTAAGTGTGCCCACAGAACTTTGGTTGCTCGACACTATGTCATTGTTACCTGTCAAGAAAAGCAGACCTACTTTGACATTTGAGAGAACAACATTAGCCTTGAACCGGACGTTCTAGGAGGAAGTACATACCTGGACAAGGACCGTCTAGTAGTTGTAGTGACGTGAGTAAATAGATTATATGGGCCACGTGTTCTGACTACTAATAACGTGCATGCGACCTGTCCTCCTCCAACTTCTGGCATGGCTCCAATCCCCACCACTTTCGACGCCGATGCACAAGCCCTTCTCGAAGCAATCGAACGGCGTCAAAATGACCTTTCAACGTTTCAAATTCCGCGCCTTCGAGCATGTACAGGACCACTTGCCACACAACAAGCGTGGGCTGCCGAAGTTAGAGAGGACGTCGAACAACTGGCCAAGCAGGTCGAAGTAAGCGGTTTTGGATTCTAGGACCACGACGCATGCTGAATGACAACTTGGGGGTCGGTTCGGTTCGGTGATGGTCTTCGTAGGAACTGGATGTCCTCGTAGATGACCAGCGGAGTCATGGGGTGCGCGCGGCGCTCAGAGCAAAGGTGGACGAACATCTCAAGGTGCTTGACGGGTAGGTCCACGTCTATCATCTTGCTCCCCAGACTCACCCATATAGGCTACGCAAGGACTCCCGGGCAGCCGTGCTCGCCTCAAAGCGTGCAATAGATGCGCAGAGTCGATCGCAGCGCGAAGAGCTTCTTCGCTCGCCTTCTATTCGAGAACAAGTGACGCCTTCCAATGAAAAAGTCACGTTCGTGTCTTTCAAGCTTCGCGACAGGATAATCTGGCTTAGGACTGCATTTCAGAGAAGATGCACTCATGAAGGCTAACAACAATGTCACTGAAACGCTACAACGGACGATCGGCCTCATGCAAAAAGAGCTCGAACAGAGCGTTTTCTCTACCCAACTTTTAGGTTCGTGAGTTTTTTTTTTGCCTATCGGGTTTAACTAATGCCACCATCGACAGAATCCTCGACGACCAATCTCCAATCCGCCTCGCAAACACACGATACGCTCAATCTCCTCATTGGCACCTCGAAGCAGCTAGTGACAGCGCTCGAGAAAACGGATTGGCTTGATCGCGTGCTCATCATCTCAGCCCTCGTTTTCTTTGGACTCGTGGTTTTGTTCGTGTTGAAGCAACGGGTACTAGACAGAGGGCTCAGGATTGCATTTTGGTGGACAAAGTTTGTACCTGGCATCGGTGGTTCAAG
>JBBPNM010000393.1:0-10378 GCA_038090895.1 Boletus bicoloroides
GTTCGAGGCAAACGCATCATTGAGCCCATGGACGTCCCGGACACTATCGACAACTTCAAGATACGCCAGCAGGGCTACAGTCGCGAGTCCCAGAACCACCTGACCAGTGAGTTGCATGCATAGCCAGACAACACTCAGGAAGATTGTCCAGAACACAAAGTAAGGAGACCCAAACGCGTTAGCAAACCCGAGTACGGTCACTTTTGTCTTTTGTTCCTGTGGGTCCTGGGATGTGTGGCTGTCGTCTTTTGTGTTGATCTCTAGACACACAGGTGATGTCCACCACAGCGAGATACCCCCGAACGTGATTGCTGCAAAACATATTCTGGCCAGTATCGTCCGCGTCAGGCGGAATTGGGCGTTTACGCCGTCTCCGAAGAATTCCGTTGAGTGAGCCCATTCTAGAATCCAAAAACCAGTCCCGGAAAGTAAAGCAGACGTAAGCGCCCAGGGGAAAAATATCCTTGCCAAGCCCTTTTCCGATTTTGAGATGCCTAGAACGCGCCGAATGACGAACGGGATGGAGAAGGCAACAGGTGGCGCGATGAGCAAGGCAAGAATGGGAGCAGCGGACGAAGTAGGCGAAATGTAGAATGTCACGGTGCAATAAGGGTGCTGTTCCTCTCTACATGCAGTGCTAATTGCCATGAGTCTGACACAGGCGGCGAAGACCGCAGAAAACCCAAGGATGCGGCCCCGAAGGCGGGGTGTTGGCGCAGTGAATCCGATCAAGAAAGCAGGAACAAGTGATGTAATGCTGAGGAAAAGGACGATGCGGTCTTCCCAAACGGTGAAAGAATTGGAAGCAAAACATAGCGCATGAAGGATGGGGACGATTGGGACGGAGGTCAATTGCTCGCGGCGGAAAATAGGACGACATGAAAGTGTGAACATTAGCGTGGACGCAAGTGCACTCCCAAAAAGGGAAACGTGATGGAGGTGAACACCTTCCAGCAAATTCTGCAGGGGAAAATAAGCTATACTCCCAAATGTTAACCCAGCAGCACAGGCTTTGAAGGCACTAGATAGTGCCCTTCCAAGATGTTCTTCTGAATTTCCAGCGTCATCGCCAAGTAGGCGGTACGAGCAATATGTTACGACCATGCCGAGGATCATGATAGCAAGACCAGCGCCGATCAGAGGGAGACTGAATCGTGCCCAAAGAGTCCGGCACGCCGATAGCGAGAGGCGACTAAACTTCCACAGAGCAGCAAGGGACTCCTCGGAGGAAGCAGTTTGTATTTCCGTCCAGCTTTCTGAAAGTTGGGGCCAAAATCCGTCAAGTTCCCCGCCAGACTGACTGGCACGGTAAGTGTCCAGGTATTTCTTGATTTGATTCGCATTGAGTTCGAGAGCTTTCTGGACACCTGCCTTATTTGTACCGCGGTCGAAGACTTCTGGGATAATGCTTCCAAGGTTGTTGAACGGAATAGGGAGGCCGAGGAGGAGCGATATTGTCGGAACGAGGTCAATTTGTTGAATGGATCGATGAGGAATAGTCTCCCCTGGGAATATGGTGGTAGGAAAAAGGGTGCTTGGAAGCGATGTTGACCCCTGGGATAATGCCGGACCCTTGCTATAAATCCAAACAGCTGACATCGTCTCTAGAACACTATCGCCTCCATGATTACCTGTGCGGTCCATGCCATGGTCCCCAAGCAAGACTAGCAGTGTATCCTCGTCGATGGCCTTGACAAGCTCGGCGAGGAAGTCATTCATTTGTTCCAACTTCGCCTTCATGACCGGATGCTCAGGGCCAACGCGGTGGCCAGCATGGTCAACACCTAGAGCGTGACCAATCGCAAGGCCCCAAGTGTGCGAATGATTCTTCACCATAGGCAAGAGGTTCGAAATGACTCCTTCATCGACCGTATGTAGGTCCTCGACGTTAAACGAGTCAAAGGGAAAGGTCATGTTGCGATCAAGGATGTCAGGGAACAATGTCATCCAAGTATCATCGCCTGCGAGAGCAACCTTTCAGGCGTATATAAGGCAGAAAATAGAGGACGAGCTGCCTAGCTGACCTTCCGACCGGCGGCTACGAGTTGATGCAGCAGTGAATCTTCATTGATAGCTGAACCCTCAAAACTCTCTCCAACATCGACGAATGTCGGGAGTGAACCAGTTGTGAGACCCTTGATACGCTGAAGCGTCGTAGTTGGTGGGTCGGCATAAGCATTAAATATGAAAGAGTGTTGTGGGTGAGCAGAGGTGAGTTCCCGAGGAAGAGTCAGGATGTTATGGTGGTACGATGAAGGAGGCTCTGGTGGGTGATTGGAAATGAAATCGAATCGGAGGGCGTCGATGATGAATATGACAGCTCTTTTGTGCGTCGCTAGAGAGGTACACCCATCATGACCGCATTCGTTTCGGTCTGGAAGAGATAACCGGCTCAAGAGAAATCCCTTTGTGAATAAGTATATCCCTACACAATGAACTAGGGAAAGCCAAAGCAGGAGACGGAGTTCTCTGGAAAACATCACTTTCGCATCTGAGAGTCTACTAGACAACTCAGAGAGAAAAACAAGACTGGTATCGTAAAATGTCAGGAAAGCATCATATATATGACCTATCACTCACAATAAGCTTGAATTCTCTCAAACTGACGAACACGCCGGCGCCGGGCGTAATATCTCCAAATATCAGCCGGACTTCGTGGTTGTCGTTCAACAAAACTCAATTGAATCCACTCTAAAACCATCCACCACGTGACCACTTGTCGGCATACCGTTGTTCATGGGTCCGAGTCCGAGTTAGACTCTTGCCAAATTCTTGTCTACTGCCAGTGCTGGGTGCCTTTGACATTGACGCGACATAATGCCGCGCAAGGATGCAGGTGGAGGTCCGATATCTGCTCAAGCTCAACAAGATCTCGTTTCAGAAGGCATCGAGAACTTTGAGTTACCAAAGAGCCTCGTCACGAAGATCGCAAAGTCGGCCGTAAGTTCTCGGATCTATTTCCTGACTGTGTTCTCAAATGTCTCGCAGATACCAGACAATGTAAAGCTGCAAAAAGAGACAGTGCTTTCTCTGGTGAAAGGGTCAACTGTGTTCATCAACTATCTTGGTCAGTAGCCTTTCATTGGTATCCTGCCAAAGAACTCATGGGTTCCGTTAGCCGCAACGTGAGGCTGAGGCTTTTCGAAATGTATGATATTGACCGCTGTCACCTTAGCGCACATGACGTAGCTCTCTCGAAGCAACACAAAAGTATTTCTGCTTCCGACGTGCTTAAAGCACTAGAAATGATCGAATTCGGGGACTTGGTCGACCCGCTGCAAAATGAACTTCAAAGTAACTTGTCCTTAATCTTGCTGTTTGTGTCTCAAGTTTCGGATAGTCTACAGGGACAACGCAAAAGGGGACAAGAATCGAAAGATTGGTGTTGATCGCAATAGCAGTTCAAGCAAAGGGAAAGCGAAGGAGGGTGAGAGTATCTCGTCGGTTTCGCGGTCGAAGGGGAAGGCAAAAGCAGCCTTACCTCCGCCATTTACCACGCTGCCTCGGCCGGCTGTCCCATCATCGGTATCGCACACGACCGAAGATGTCGAAATGACTGTACCTCTAGGAGAAAATGAGGAAGCAGGTGAGGGTGAAGATGACTATGGCCCAGAATTCAGAGAGGAAGTCGAAGATCCATTACCTGATGACGTTGAGACTGAGGAAGAGTTGGATTTCGACCCGTACGACGAGTCCGAGGAATTGAGGAGGGATGAAGCAGGACCAGACGAAGCTCATCCAGGAGAGGACTCTCAAATGTAGCTGGGACAATGTATAACCATGCATGTAAATACTAGTAGTACGTGGCCCGAAGACCTTTCGGGATTCCGAGACATCTGTTCGTTCTCGTAGAACTGAGCTAGTAGTGCTGTCTGACATGTTGCGTCGGAGCATCATGTTATATAATTATTGCCAGTGCGTCTCCTCTTTGTGACGCTATCTAGTTCCACTACACAACGTTGTAGTGTTTTCTGAAACTTGAAGCTCAGAGTGTTTGGAGACAAATTCAGATTCACACCGTTAGTAGACCATGTATCCTTGAAGCTTGATCTTCACCATCACTGCACAGGAAGATATCAGCGTTGAGTAGTCTCCCCTAGGCAGCCTCTTGTGTACTAGGAAGACAGCCACGTTCCTACTCGCGTTCGAGACTATCCAAGCTAGCTGCAGCACCGCGCTGCAAGGCGTAAGTATTCGGATCATCGGGTCATCTGCTAGGTAGGCAGAGCTACGTATTACACAGGCTCGAAGTTGAACCGGTAACTGACGTGTATACTACAGGACTCGGACACACAGTGTCACATATAAGTTCTCACCAAGTCTGCTGGCATTGATTACATGTCTTTTGCAGCGCTCAGCTATCAAACAATCGACCACATGGTGACCGGTCACATTTGGAAACCCGAACAGGCCGGCTCCAAGAAAATGACCTCACTACTATGCTGTCGCATATCACGAGCTCTAACGCATTCGAACTAGGAACCTAGTGGCGTGATAATTGGGATACATTCTACTAGCCGACACTGACAATCTCACTGACGAAAATATTATCAATGCTTCATAGGTAGAACCAGACTAATTCATCGTCAGACACGACCATGCTCGGAGCTGGTTTGTGTGTTCCCAGACACGGAGGTACTTACAAAAACGGACTACTGCCTAGCCCTCCGGCCGGGGAATTGGCTCCAGGATACCAGTGGAGGTTACCATCGCACTATCCCCTGGCGCGACACGTGGCATTGAATTTTGTGCTTACAGGTAAGGACAAATTTTGGACATCGACAGGTTTTCACAATAGCGCGATGAAGAGCCTTGTTATCTAGATTACCCCATTTCGTGGGATGAACTTTGGGACCAACCGCGCTTGCGATAACAGCCCAGATCTATCGCCTCATGGTCCTGCAATCATCGGTCAATCATGAAGTTTCTGTTCGCACAAGTGCCACATCATGCTCAGTCAATGCCAACACCACTTTGTTCTTGCCTTGCGGAAACCTACGCGGCCGCAATATATTCACAATGCTCCTGATGAATGACCACGGGAAGCTGTCTCTTTTAGGTCTGAAGAACACATGGACTGCAGGTGGTAACCCGGTTAAGCATATGCAAGCAGGCCCAGTGACGAAACACTCATTTGATATCATGATATCGTCACCTGGTGCATGAAGTACCCCCATGGACTAATTCGGTGAGTTCACTCTCAGATCCACGTTCGCATGAAGTTATGGTCCTAGTATAAAATATGGCGGGGTCGTTCTGGATGGATAACGCAGCTTCTCTGGATCTCTGGCATCTTACAGTCAGCTCCTTGAATCGGCATCATGTTTCTTCGCACTGGCCTGACCGCGTCTCTCGTTGCCCTTTCTCTGCTCGGATCGACCCTGGCTATTCCACTCGTGGACAAGCTCAGGAGCCTCAGTCCGGGAGCTCGTGACCTTTTGAAGAGATCGACCCCTGCTGCGCCTCGATTCATCGTTTACGATGATGCCTGGGTCTCCCCCCTTCCGACTCCTACACAACTCAAGGTGAGTATATGCTCACGTACATGGTCACTCGCTGACGCCATTTCACTGTAGGGGTACAATGTCTAGTAAGTGGATTGTTTGAGGTGTGGATGCAGTTAGACTGGAAATGCCTCAGTGCTCTGTCCTTCTACATGACCTCTGGAGCAGTCGATATGGCTCTGGGATGGCAAGAACTCACAGCCAGTCAGCGTACTACCTACCTGCAGGAGTACAATGCAGCAGGCATCTCGTTGATTGTGTCTGCATTCGGGTCTACCGATTCACCGACGACGTCGGGGACTAACGCCGTTACTATTGCCAACAATTTGGCTTCCTGGGTACAGCAGTATGGTCTTCAGGGAGTCGACATTGATTATGAAGTACACCTTCAATCCACTCATGGTGTTATGCGGTAAACTGACAGAGCTTGTTTTTGGGGTGCTAGGACTTTACTGCATTTAACGGCGCCTCAGGTACCGCAGAGTCGTGGCTCGTCTCCTTGACTCAGCAACTCCGGACGAAGCTACCTCAAGGAGAATATATTCTCAGTCATGCACGTGAGTTATGTTATTTGAGCTCGCATTTGTACGGAAGGAACTGAAATTCACCTCGAAGCCGTCGCTCCTTGGTTCTCTCCCAACCTGTGGAGTGGAGGAGGATATTTGCAAGTAGACAAGAGCGTAGGCTCTCTGATCGATTGGGTGCGTTATGGCATGTTCTGTACAGGATATTGGGCTAACTACTTGCCTCAGTACAACATCCAAGTATGCCTAATTATCTATCACTCTTAAAGATTTACTGACATAGAGGTTTGATGATGTATTTCTAGTTCTATAACCGTAAGTGGGTGACTCACTGTAGCAAGTTGGTAAATTCAACCTAGCCTTTACAGAGGGAACGTCAGAGTACACGACCTGCTCTGGGCTCCTCACTGCGTCATCATCGGCTTGGCCTGAAACCGCGCTTTTCCAAATCTCAGCTAACGGTGTCTCTCTCGACAAACTTGTGATTGGAAAGCCAGCTACGGCTTCAGACGCCAGCAACGGGTACATGTCCACCGCTACACTTGCTTCGTGTGTCTCGCAAGCTCATGCCTCCGGATGGGGTAAGTTCGATATTTTCGATGTATGGAGACAGAAAACTGAGAAGGACTTCTTACAGATGCGGGTGTGATGGTTTGGGAGGTACGTCACAAATTGACCGTGCCTCGAAATTACCTTCGATTAACATTTATTTGATAGTACCCTGATGCGCCATCAGCCTGGATCACTGCCGTCCGTGGTAGTACCTTTTGAGGAAATATCTCATAGGGCAAAACGGCTGTCTTCTGCTCATTGAGAATCTTCTTTCGGAATGGAAAGTTGTACAATATTTAAATTTATGAATCGAATTCATAAACGTCACTGCACCCACCCTACGAAAGGGTGCAAGTAAACGGGTACCATGGTAAAATTTGGGTTGGAGTTACTATCCCTGGTCTGCCCCGTCCCAAGTTACCCTTGCGGCGTTCGCATAGTAGTAATCGAGAAATCAGAGTAGTACCAATTGTCGGGTGAATTTTTCGTCAAGGTTTTCGGGTTCTGGAGAGCAGTAGCTTCAATTTGAGGCAAGCACCTATTTGGGACTATGAGTACGCCACTCGGAGTCATCTTCAGGCTCGAGTCTGACTGGCAGGTGCCAGCTAGCGCTCATCGATCGCATCCACAGCAACAACCTCGCCAAATTTGGCATTTGGTTTCTCGAATTGCCGCATTCCTGGACCCTATACCGTTGCGAAGTTATCATTACTCCCATCGTCTTTTAGCGCCACGAGTTTCAGTTGACTAGCAACGTAGAGAAATGCATATTTAGGGAATGGCGGTGATGTTCTTTACATTGCTGCCGAGGCTGGGCATGCCACGTCACTAGGTACGAACCTTCTCAGGCTAATCGGTCACCCGGATCATCCCCTATAAGCAGCTTCCGACGCAAGGGATGGTCGAGAACATGCTCTCAGAGGACGTTCATGTGGACGTATGGTCTCGTGTAACCCTTCTTCAGGAATTGGGTACCTCGAAGCGTGATAACTCCTTGCTAGTGGGCACCATCCTCCCAGATTGGTCGACCCATGTGGTTGCATATGCCTCTCCTAAGTTTGAACGACCGTGCCTTCAAGGCATGAAGATAAAGTATTGTGTATCTCCTGTAAGTCAGCCACACATTCACTCGTGCCTATCCAAGATCACTCTGATGGATATCCAAGCACTTGTTTTACAGAACTCCGTGATTACATGTCCTCTGTTGAGAGACTGTACCCAACTTGTCTGACTGGTTTCACCTTTTGCAGACGATGCTAGACCCCCCGATGGCCTCTATATAACGCAGAGGAGCGATGCTGATGGGTAATTGTTAGCCCTCTCTCAGCTGGCAACCGTCTGGCCTTCATCTCAGTGGCACCATGGTGTTTCTCCCCTCTTGTTTCACCGCAGTGTTGATAGCTTGTTCCATGTTTGGATTGGCACTTACTGTTCCACTCGCCGACAAGCTCAGGAGTCTCAGTCCCGGCGCCCGTGATGTCTTGAAGAGGACAACTCCAGCTGCGCCGCAATTTGTGGTTTACAATGACGCGTGGACCTATCCGTTTCCAAGCGCTTCACAGCTCCAGGTGAGTACTAAGACGATCACCTCTATCATCGCTTGGTGACACTGGTCTGTTGTAGGGCTATAATGTGTAGTAAGTCCGTTTCAGGAATATGCACAGGGCACGACTAACGGATCACCAGTGCGCTCGCGTTCTGGATGACCTCTGGGGCAGCTGATATGGCTCTAGGATGGCAAGAACTCACAGACAGCGAGCGTACATCCTACCTGCAGGAGTACAATGCTGCCGGAATCTCGCTGATCGTGTCCGCATTTGGATCGACCGATGCACCGACTTCATCGGGGGCCGATCCCGCGACTGTTGCTAACAATTTGGCTTCCTGGGTGCTCGAATATGGTCTTCAAGGGGTTGACGTTGACTATGAAGTACAATTCTAACTCGTCGCGGGCCCATGGCAGGAGGCTAATGAGGTTTATTTTCGAAAACCCGCTAGGATTTCAACGCGTTCGACTCTGGTGGAGGTTCTGCAGAGACTTGGTTGATTAGTTTCACCCAACAGATTCGGGCGCAGCTTCCACAGGGAGAATATATCCTCAGTCACGCTCGTGAGCCATGGATCATGTATATTATGACCGCAATTCCAACTTGAATCCCAGCAGTCGCGCCTTGGTTCTCTCCCACTCTATGGACTGGAGGAGGATACCTCGCAGTTCACAAGGGTGTAGGCTCGTTGATTGACTGGGTGGGTTAGCATAATACCAAGAATGGTGCAGTGGTATTATTGACTGACTAGTGCTTGTCCAGTACAACGTCCAAGTGAGCATACTCATCCACTAGTCGCACAGAGAACTTTTTCTCAACTAGCCCTTTTTTTCAAGTTTTACAACCGTCAGTTCTCCACGTTACTTCGCTTCATCCTGAGCTTCAATAGCTTATGATTATGTTACTTGTGACAGAGGGAGCATCAGAATACACGACTTGCTCTGGCCTTCTCACTGCTTCTTCCTCGACCTGGCCTCAAACTGCGCTTTTCCAAATCGCAGCCAGCGGTGTTTCTCTTGACAAGCTTGTGATTGGTAAGCCGGGTACTACGGCAGATGCCAACAACGGGTATATGTCAACATCGACACTTGCTTCGTGTGTCGCCCAGGCTTACTCTTCTGGATGGAGTAAGTTCTCTGACATCCTCCCACACAAAGACAGCAATGCCGAGATCAAATTTTTTTACAGATGCCGGTGTTATGGTCTGGGAGGTAGGTTGCACATTGCTTGTGTCTCAGAATTAGTCGGGACGGACGTACTTGTCTGACAGTACCCTCACGTGGGTTCTTCGTGGATCACTGCTGTCCGTGGAAACATTTGGCCAGTTTCCGGTTCCCCACCTCCTGTGACACCACCTCCGACGCCCACTACG
The DNA here is from genome assembly GCA_038090895.1 of Boletus bicoloroides. Classification (NCBI taxonomy): domain Eukaryota; kingdom Fungi; phylum Basidiomycota; class Agaricomycetes; order Boletales; family Boletaceae; genus Boletus; species Boletus bicoloroides. Next base: position 9,500 of record JBBPNM010000393.1, read on the forward strand.
ACCACAACCACTACGACTACAACTAGTACGACCTCGACCACTACGACCTCACCACCACATCCAACAACATCTACCGCCTCTACGACCTCTACTATCGCCACGACTTCTACAAGTTCTACAAGTTCTTCGCCTACCCCCACGGCGACCGCACCATCTGGGAGTGGTAACTGTACTGGCGTGTCTGCATGGGTGAACAATGTTGCAGTGAGCACCATTCAGCTACATCGGAAGCCACGTCGGTCGTACTCACCCCATTCCTTCATAGTATGTCAGCGGTAGCAAAGTCAGCTACAAGTGAGTTGCTCCGACCTTTTTTTGTTTGAGTTGGTCCGGTGCTAAATCTGCGCCAAGCGGCGATCTCTGGATTGCGAATCAATGGAACCAGGACGAAGCACCAGGAGGTAAGCCCTCCTTTTTTTTCATTGGGAGATCAAGTGCTAATAAGGATGTGATGTACAAAAACAAAAGGTATTTCCGGTGCTTGGAACGACAACGGCGCATGCACTTAGGGGTTGGAGCTTCCCCGGTGCATCCATCAGCGGGGTATTTAAGAGTGATGTTTAACGCACTGACCGGTGCCAATTCGAAACGAAATCTCAGCGCCATTTGCAATGATCTTACGAGTTGATCAACGGTGAATATTATCATGAATTGTAGGATTAGCGTTCTTTTATAGATTACTATGTAATTGGGGCATATAAACTTTTGTGTCATATAGCAGTGATCAGAAACGAGTTACTTGTGGAAGGACAGGCTAGCACGCCTCGTTGATTTGACTCGCTGAGCCAGAGATTTGCGGAGCTCCTCTAGATACTCTCCATGGGTTTGGCGAGTAGAAAAGGAGACAGTAGAGAAACCGCAAAGCGTCACTCATACCGA
>JBBPNM010000394.1:0-10357 GCA_038090895.1 Boletus bicoloroides
CAACCACTCCGAGAGATGATCAAGTACAAGATAGGCCAGGTGCGCTACAACAGGTTCTTGCTTCCCAGATATTTAGTTTGTGCGTCTTTTAGAATATCTCATCATTCCTTGCCGACGATACTCCGCTCGTGGAACCTTCGAAGCCTGCCACAGGGGTAGTAGACAGCTCAGGGAATTTGAGGTTGCCCCCATTTCCTCCTCGCAAGTCCAACGAAATGTACCCTCACGAAACACCCAAAGCTCGTATGAATCAGGGTGAAGCAAACGAGATGAAGAAGCGTATCTTTCGGCAACTTCATGAATTCGACGAGTGCGTTGGACAGCGTTTCTCTGATCGTTCGTTGACGACAGTGTCTAGTAACCCACCATTTACCATCCAGCGGGTATGCGAGCTCTGTGTATATCCGAAGCAACATTACAAGTTCACCGGGAAATATCTCCGTGCAATCGAGAAATCGCTTCTTGTTACATCGACTTGGGATGCATTCCCAATAGAACTACCCCAAAACGGGTTCTCGATAGGTACATTCCCAGCTGTTCCATCAACACAATCCACACCCACAACTCCGATGTTTTCGCCTATTCCGTTTTTACACGACGATGCAAGACGTTCCAAATCACAAAGCCCTCCACCATCACCCCTGGGATTTGCTGCAATGGAAGTGGGTGGGAATGTGGAGTCTCTTGGCGAACCGATAACACAACGAGCGATTGGGCTTGTAGACGAACTTGACGACCCGAGTCCAGGACATATGAGTGATCATCCAACTGCAATCACCTCCGTAACAACCATCGGGTCACGTCCGTTCTTGGAAACGTTGGAGACCAGGTTCGTGAGAGGAAGCAGGGATCCGCCCGGAGCAGACGAAGAGCAAAAGATGACGATAGATGGGGCAGATGATAAAGAGAATAAAGTATGAGGTGTTGTGTTTCGAAAAAGTCCTTAGGCACACGAACATCGGTCAAGATATAAAACCTTTGGCATCAAGGCAAAGACGGACAGTATGGTGATTAATTGTTATGAGAAGTCGCGCTTAATCTTTTCAAGCAAGACGTTCATGCGTAGTTTCATGTTTGGTTGGCCCGTTTCACGTTTCAATGTAGCGTTCCCACGAGGCGAAGAATCAGGTTTTTGAGTGCGGAGAGGCTTGGAGGCATAAGCAATTCTCCTGAGGTCGCGCAAGGATTGCTTATCATGAGATGATGCAGGACTAGGTATGGGTGATTTGTCCGGACGAATCGGTGATGTATCCGACTCGGAATCTACGTCAACTTCGTCCTGGCGATCGATGGAGGTGTCCTTGACTGGTGCACTGGTCTGATGTGTTAGACCCTCCCTTCTCTTTTGCGCCTTCCATTTGCTTCGTATCTTGTGATCTTCGACCCAAGATTTCTTGAGTCGTTTTGCTGGGATCAAGTTAACCCCGTCGTCGAGCATACGCAGACATACTTACCACGAGTCTTTGACAGAAAATGAAACGTTGGTGGTTTCTTTTTCTTTCCTTCGGTGGGTGCCATCTAGTGGTAGTAGTACTAGCAAGACTTCAAGTTACAAGCCAACTAGGTTGATGGGATAGCTTACTAATCACTGTCATCGCATTAAATTCCTCGGGGTCCGTCTCGAGACACAGTCAGCGTCACTTTCTTTCAACTCCCATCGTGTCTTCAAAAACTACATCTTCCTCAGATCTATCTATTCTTCATCGTCGCATGAACGTGCAGAACCTGAGCTCTTTCGGTGAGTCACTCAACAATTCATCCCCCCAACATGTTGTCTCACGACGGCGCCTCTTGTAGATCCTTTTGCTGATGAAGGCGATCCTCTCGGAGGCCACCAGGACGTGGGCTCTACACAGAATTACCTTCACATCCGCATTCAGCAGAGGAACGGAAGAAAGACTTTAACCACGTTGCAAGGCCTCCCCAAGGGTGAGCTGGCTGTTGGATCCGTGGCGATGCATGTTCTCATCCTCTCATAGAGTACGATCCCAAGAAACTTCTCAAAGCTTTCAAAAAGGTCTGCTGTCTGCTACAACCTATGGTTGTTGACTTATCGAATGGATGCAGGAGTTCGCTTGCAACGGCAACCTCGTTGACGATGAGGAGATGGGTCAAGTCATTCAGCTTCAAGGTGATCAAAGGGTCAAGATTGCAAACTTCCTCACCGAAGAAGGCATTCCCAGGAACACTATCAAGCTACATGGGTTCTAAGTATGGCATCAGGGAACCCAGCAGGACAGCATGGTTTTGCTACCTCTCGTCATCGGCACAGTTCTTGCTTTTCATCCTTGTTGTAACACTGTCTTGTCTGAGTTATGAGAGTGTTTTCAGGCAATGTATTAACACCAGTACGCTAGTTGTTGATACGAATATTGCAGATAGATGTTTTGTTTCAAATCATTCAAATTTTCTCATCTTACATAAAATGACACATTGCATCACGGAGGTAGCTACATACTGGGATTGTGCAAGCTGGCAAGGTGCTATTGCACGCCCAAGATGAAACCGTATGCACAAAGGGCCCGACTTGTCTTGTTAAATCATGAAAAGGCTACTTGATCTTGTCCAATGGCCTGTACCAATGCCATCAGTTTGTAAAAAGATAGAATAACGAAAAGTGCAAGTACCTGTTGAATCCACCACGGCTTCATAAAAGAAAGTCAGATACAACGAGCTGACATCAGAACGCAGGCCGCACCGATTCATGTATTGACGCCAGGTTCGCATTTTCTTGACGTTGATAATACCTTCTTGGTTTCCCTCGACATGTTTGCCCTGTGGTTGCAATTATTGGCAGATGAGAGTGAGCAAGGCAAGATATCCATACCTTAGTGGAGCCGAAGCCCGCGAGACCCATCATGGCCATCATGGAGTCGTCTTCTGCAGTGGTAACATCCATTTCTTCCCCCTCCTCTATCGGGGTATCCGGATCCAGATTTGGCTTCGAGGACGCCGCCGCAGGAATGTCGTCTGGCACCACAAATTGAATGACCGTCACTGGAGAGCAAGAAATGACGCACGTTTTGGAGGCTCTGCCCGAACCGCGAGCTGGACATCAGAACGTGTCTCTTGTGGTGGGCGTTGAGGTTCACCGTGCCGCGAAGGATCCTTGCTACGGATGTCTTTATCCCTGGGTGTAATTCGTTCTGGAGTGTAATGGTCGCGCCTTTCATCCCTTCTCTCGGGTTTTCTTTCACTCTTTCTATCCTCCTTTCTATCGGGTCTGCGGTCATCACGATCCCGGTCATAATCACGTCTGTCGTCCCTCCGTGAATTCTTGTAATCTCTATCTCTGTCGTGGTCGTGCCTGTCTATTCAATAGTGAGACAGTTTGATCTAGGATTGTCAGTCTAGAGTCAACGCACCTCTCCGGGGACTTCGTGAACGACTATCCCGTCTGCGTCCAGCATCACGATGTCCACCTGTCCTTGCACTTCTTGAGTAACGATCTTTGTCCCTTTCTCTGTCGCGGTCCCTGTCCCTGTCTTCTCGTTCCCAGCTCCGTTCTCGTCTTCGGTGGTCAGTCCTCGAGGACATCGTGGTAGGAGGCAATGATGCAGTATGGTCACATGACTATACAACTCTACTCTAAATGTTCACGACGAGTGCAGCATGTCGAGCAGCTAGACCAGCTGGAGAAATGCTCAGTAGTAAGTGATTACATCTATTGTGTAGAGCAACGAAGAACGCATATGACAGCCGAGACTAGACGACACATCCGGTTGGAGAACCTATCCCGGACAACTCTCCCCGCTGACATCGAGAGAGCCCTGAGACGGCAACGACTCGTTGGTGTCGAGGATGGTGAGTGTCTCGGTCCTGTCATACACGTTCTTACGCCAGTCCAGTTCAATCACAACTCTTTCGTTTCTTACCAACGCGCCGGGCCTACGTTACACTCTCTCATTCCGACTTTCTGCAGATGAACATTGCTAAGCTCGGAAATGTGACCATAGGAGGGCATAGTGTCACAGCCATCCCATGCCTCGAGCCTCCGACAATCAAGAACCTGCGAGGCATCAAGGGCCGGAAGGCAGCTCTCGAACGAGGGTCCCTGCCCAGCCTCACTTCCTCTGGTGCTATGAGTAATGGCAAGCAAGTTTGCGCATGGGGCTTTCCCCCCAAAGCCTCGGTAGAATCGGTGAAGGACTTTCTTGAACGCAGCAAAATTGACACGTTGGGGGAGAGCCCTGAGATTTACAAAGTTAACTTGTACGTGACTCTACCCATCATGGTCTTTGGGATGATGTTCAGCGTCCAGAAGACAAGCAGACGAGTTCTCTCTTTACTCCAGATACCTGATTCGGACCCCGTCCATATCAGATTCATATCACATAGCTCAGCGCATTCACCGGACACTCTTCAGATCCGACACATTTGGCACAAAATTCCAGGTGCGGGCTTGTGTAGTTCGATGACCGCGTACACCATAGGCTGCCCTTGAGTGTCAATATTATGTATAGTCAATATGGCTTCTAATAAGTTCATACTGGGCGGTACACTGCATAAACTAGAGCATAGGATACCGTTTTACATTCTCTCAGCCTCAGGATCTTCGATTCGTGAACGGTGAGTCTGAAACGTCAGGTCAGCGTATGAAGAGACAAGAGTATTCCACGGACTAATCTCGCGTTATCCCCTTCATCATCTGAAGAACGAGCACGCTTGAGAGTTGGCCTAGCTTCAGTTTCTTTCCACTCTCCACCTCCACTAGCAACGGCGCCTGGACCATCTTGTACATCGAGGTAGCGTTCTTCGACTTCTCTTCTTCTCTCCAGCTGCGCCTGTGCACCCCAGCCTCCGCGGCCAGGGTCGTAATCTTGCCTGTGCTCATCTCGAACCTGACCACCACTCTTCCCCCGACCGAATTGACGTCCCTCCTTGTAACCCAGGTCGAGGTCGCAACGGATGATACGTTCATCGAGTTTCGTGCCGCTGACATGCCTCATACTCGCAAGAGCTTCGGCATGTGTGTAGTATTCTACAAAACAGAATCCACAAGGCGTTCTGCACGAATGGCAGGCATGAGCAGACGAGAAGCGAATCGGCGAAGTAGAACCGCACCGGGTATTGCGGTCGAGCCCCATAATAATGCGCTTGATACCGCCACCATCCTCCGGACTTGCACACTTACTGAATAGCTCATATATCTGTTCTTCTGTCGTGTAAAAACTCAAATTACCAATCTGAGGCGTGTGTCGGCGCATCGAAGGTAAACTCGAGGATAGTACGCACGTATAGGGTCGTCGACTTGGAGAGGAGGTCATGTTGCTTGGACCTCTCCAGTCTAGTTTGCGAGTCCTTGTAGTTTGAGGGCTGGTCGAGGGGTTGGACGACGTGCGCCATGGCTGTTCTCGCTATCGAATACTCGACCAAGAAGGTCAGTCTGAAATGGTGATCCAGAATGGCAGGTATTTCCCATCACCCAAATGAACGCGTCATACGCGCGTATAACTCTCAGCAGGATCACCACCATGGCCGACATTGGGAAGGAAATCCAAAAGGAAGTGCGTCTCATCCATGTCCCTCTCGCTCGCTTAGAGTACAAAACTTGATCTAGGAACCGACCTTTGAGTCGGTCGTGACCGAAAAGTCTGCCCTCTACAAAGAGCTCCAGGAAGAGGACCTCTACACCAAGTATAAGAAACTTTCTCGTCACCTCGAGCTCCTCGACATCCAGGAAAGCTATATCAAGGATGAACAGGCTAACCTCAAGCGTGAACTGATTCGTGCGCAGGAGGAGGTCAAGCGCATCAAGTCTGTACCTCTTGTCATCGGCCAATTCCTGGAAGCCATCGACCAACAGACTGGCATCGTGGGTTCAACAACCGGTTCGAACTATGTCGTGAGGATCTTGTCAACATTGGACAGGGAATTGTTGAAACCTTCGTCTTCTGTCGCCCTCCACCGTCACTCAAACGCCCTCGTCGATATCCTACCGCCAGAAGCGGATTCGTCTATTGCTATGCTTACGAAAGAGGAGAAACCGGATGTCACGTATTCCGACGTTGGTGGAATGGACTCACAGAAGCAAGAAATCAGAGAAGCGGTTGAACTGCCTCTGACCCACTTCGATCTCTACAAAAAGATCGGTATTGACCCCCCTCGTGGCGTGCTATTGTATGGGCCACCAGGTGAATGCCGCACACATACGGTTTTGTTGATTCATCCTCATTCTCGTTACAGGTACTGGGAAGACCATGCTTGTAAAAGCTGTTGCCCATCACACTACTGCTTCATTCATTCGCGTAGTCGGCAGTGAATTCGTACAAAAGTACCTCGGTGAGGGCCCTCGAATGGTCCGCGACGTCTTTCGACTCGCACGTGAAAATGCCCCAGCCATCATTTTCATTGATGAGATCGATGCTATTGCCACCAAACGGTTTGATGCACAAACTGGCGCAGATCGAGAGGTTCAGCGCATTCTCCTCGAGTTACTGAACCAGATGGATGGTTTCGACCAAGGCAGCAATGTCAAGGTATGCCGTTTGCTTTTGACATTCTCGATCTGCCACGTTGATTCTTTGTGCACTGAAGGTCATCATGGCCACAAATCGTGCGGATACCCTCGACCCCGCCCTACTGCGCCCTGGCCGTCTCGATCGAAAAATCGAGTTCCCGCTCCCATCACGACGTGAGAAACGGTTAATTTTCCAAACTGTCACCAGCAAGATGAACCTTGGACCCGATGTCGATCTCGAAGATTGTCAGTCCCCGTCGAACTCGAGGATCCTTTTATGAGCTAATAGATAGTACTTTAGATGTGTCGAGACCTGATCGATTATCGTCGGCAGAGATTACTGCCATTGTCCAAGCTGCTGGTCTACAAGGTATGGATGTCCCACTCGTCTATGAACGCCTCGGTCTGAATCTTTATGCAGCTGTACGCAAGAACCGTTATATTATCCTCCCAGTCGACTTTGAAGAGGCGTGGAAAGTGTGTTATTTGTCCTTTGTTTGGTCATCACACATGACATGTAAATTCACACCCGAAATTTCTTTTTCTTCAACCAGCAAACGGTCAAACGGGCAGACGACACTCACGAATTCTGTGCGTACCATCAACTTATTCTGCGTGCATCCTTTGCTTATCGACTAGCACCATCCTTGCAGACAGGTGACCCGCTATCGTGTAAGTCTCTTCCATGATCATCTTGGGTCGTCACTCAAATATTCTACAGGTTGGCATCGTATATTACCCTCTGCAATCTTATTATTGCCTTGTGTCTGTCGCGTGACTGTAAGAAAACGCTCTTTCACTTTAGCGTCGCACCGCATCATCAAACGGAGTGGCGCTCATTCTTTTGAGCAATATCGAAGGTGGTTAATATTTGACTATTCCTGTTATTATTTTTGCCCCGCTTGCTTGCCGTTGTCGGACAGTCATTGGCTTCTAAAGCAGTGAGGTTCACAGGCAGGAGACATGCCTTCATGAATGCTTTCTGTTATTGGGGTATCAATCGCCTTGTAAATAGGTAAGTGTTCTTAGGTCTATCTGGTATCCTTGAGCTCAGATTTACTGTGCAGGTCATGGTGCTTACTACCATGATGCATCCAAATACAATATATTTAGTTTTTCTGTTATATCTGTTCATTGCCTATCGCTCTCCAACACTCTGGGCAGCGTTGTACAACCCACACGACTGCCCTCATTTTACGGGAGCAAGAGAACTATGGCGAAGTTGTATCGTTTCGCTACCCGCGACATATGTCGGACCTTGCAATATGTACTATGCAGGTTCGAAAGCAAGATGGGATACATGTCGTAGTCTTTTAGTTTTAATCTATTTATTTTCGTATCTGAACAGTTGATGTCGCCAAGATTTAAGTATGGCAGCTATTTTTTTGTTGGTTGGCCGAGTTCGCTGGCGCGTTCTGTCGCAATCTGAATTGCTCGAGCAATCGTAGATCGAACCTTGCCGTCTTCCATTGCTAAAAGCCCCGCGATGGTACATCCTCCTGGGGCTACAATAAATGTTAGCTACAGTGCTGACCCAGCTGAACGTGAAAACTTGCTTGTCACAGAATCTTTGATCTGTGCGGGATGCGCCCCAGCTTGGAGAGTCATGCGTGCTGCCCCTTGTAAAGCTATCGAGCATGTAAGAGTTCCCCTTGTCTGGCATCCAACCACAAGCAGTAACTCACTTTGAGCAGCCAACTCTAGTGCTTCGGCTCTTGGCAAGCCCATCATGACACCCCCATCTGCCATAGCCTCGAGGAAGATACATGCAAAGGCAGGGCCCGACCCAGAAAGAGCTGTGCAGGCATCAAAATGTTTTTCCTCGAGGAACCGACAGCGACCAATGGATGAGAATATTTTCAGGATGATAGAACGGTCAAGTTCCGTTTCTTCACTATTCGAGAGCTTGGGGAGGGGGCTGACGACCGTCATGCCCTCTCGAATCTACGAATTTTGTTAGCTCAGAGGAACAGCGAGCGATGGAGCACGCACTCGACAGGGTGTATTAGGCATGGCCCTAACGACTTTTGTGGTTGGAAGGACCCATGCAGTCAGCTGGGAGATGGTAACACCCGCAAGGATACTGATGAGGAGTTTTCCATCAAGAGCTTCTTTCATTCCATTCTGGCCAAGGATGGTGTACGCTTGATGGGGTTTGCAACTATCCAAGGATGCCCTTGGTCGAAATCGTGATGGAGGGTATGAACAACGTACCATAAGATGACGACGTCAGATCTTTGAACAGCTGCGAGGTTTTCGCCGACGACGACTTGGACAGAGGAGCCGAGCCCCCCGAGGAGACCGAACACATGCTGGAGCTTTCGTGCGCTTTCTTTCCTCGTGACAGTGGCAATGAAGAATGAAGGCAACGAGGGATCAGGGGAATCTGCGGTCGGGGTAGATGTGCCGGGTGTATGGGATTCCCACTTGGGGAAGACATGGGTGTTGTCCCTGGACTGGAGACTGGTGACAACGCCAGATATGATGGCGACGCCCATCGTCCCGCATCCTGAAAGATGTGGTGAATATCATCAGCGGATTTTTAGTCGGAAAAGATATACCTAGCACGCAGAGGGTGTACCCCATGATGATCTGCTGTGAATAGGAAGCTGAGACTGGTTGATGAGAAATGTGATGGTATAGATCGAGTCATATTCCACATCTTCGAGTTCTTTACGTGTCGACCAAGTTATGATCGTCGAGCTGCGAGCGCCAGACGAACAGTGATGCTTGCCTTCGTCACAGTCGGTTCCACCAAGTTTGATGCACTCGTACAAGCTACGATCTCCGAACCAGTGCTCACAGCGCTGCACACAAAAGGATTCGTGTGGATAGTGCTACAACGAGGCAACTCTGACCTCGACTTGGGCTACGGACCATCCACTCAGGATTCGCTGACGATCAGGAAGGCAGGGGTGAACATCGAGACCTGGAAGTTCAAGTCATCCATCCAAGACGATATTGGACGCGCAGACCTGGTCATCAGCCATGCAGGTGAGGGTATTTTTGTGCGAGGACTTGTAGTACAGCCCTGACGTCGGTCAAGGATCAGGCACTATTCTCGATGTGCTGAGGTCTGGAAAACCTCTGATTGTAGTCCCAAATCCGACTTTGATGGACAACCACCAAGAGGAACTTGCCTTGCAACTGGATCGTCTTGGCCACCTCAGATCTACATCCGTGGAGTGAGTCTCCCGCCTGGGTTACACTACACCCTCCTCATCACTTGGTTTAGTGATCTGCCAACAACCATCGCGTCCTTTGATGTGGATGCATTGGTGCCATTTCCTGCATTTGATGGGAGCAAATTTCGTAGATTGGTGGATGAGATGATGGGGTTTAGTGACATGTGATCGATTGATCTTTCATGTCGTTGGCTTTGTCGAGTCTTATGTCTGATATATTGTCAAACTCCAAGTTGTGATCTCTCCGTTGTTTGCAAGAATCTTGGGTTGTCAGAAGTTCTAAATGAAGAGCGTTGCGCCAGCCTCCGTCGTTGGTGACTTCCAAACATACGAAGATCAGCACGTCCATGCTGTCTACGACCAGATAGCCACTCATTTCTCATCCACCCGCTACAAGGTGCGGTATCAGTCGCACAGAGAGGATATACATTAAATCTATCTGCTCAGCCGTGGCCCATCATTGCCAAGTTTATTTCCGATCTACCTTCAGGATGGATTGGCCTTGACTCTGGGACAGGCAATGGGAAATACCTCCCTTTGCCCACTGATCGGCCTGGAAGTGTCTTGACTGTTGGCCTTGATCGCAGCAGGAATCTTTTGCTGATCGCCAGAAACGCCGGAGGCGGACATGCTACACCGGTAGTTCGTGAAGTTATCTGGGGAGACGTGCTGGACAATGGGTGGAGAACTGGCGCATTTGTGAGTGACGATG
>JBBPNM010000395.1:0-10354 GCA_038090895.1 Boletus bicoloroides
TACTAGCACTTGTTTCACATTTGCTACTCTTGATTATCAACCTACACTCTATAGTTTGGTGAGTCTCCCACCAGACTCTCACTATCCCTCTTGCCCCTGCGCTATTGAGATCTTTGCATCTCAATAGTGCTCTCTGCAGGTGTTCCTCTGGTGGATTAGCAGAGAACTGTGACATCTTGATCACTGAATAAGCAATATCTGGTCTTGTTCCCAGCATGATGTATAACAATAATCCAATGACCGATTGATAGTGACTTCAAAGAGTTGGATTGGTGTTGCCTTCATTTGGTCTCAGACTGTATCTGGTAGGTAATGGGGTAGAGACTTCCTTACAATTCTCTTGACCAAAGCATTTAGCAACTTTCTCTGCATAGTGGGTTTGATCAAGAGTAATTGTATGGGCTTTGTGATCTCTTGTGATCCTCATTCCTAGATATTCTTTGGCTTCACCAAGATCACAAGATTCCCATTGCTTCATGAACTTCTTCTTGTGATTGAGGAGTTGTGCTTTGTTACTACCCATAAAAAGTGCATCATCAACATAAATGAGGAGAATAATGATTGTATCACCAGTGATTTCGTAGTAAGTTCCTGGATCTGCAGTATAGCAGGTAAATCCCATTTCCAGGAGACTTTTGTGCAGCTGCTTAATCCATTGCAGTATGGCTTGCTTTAGACCATAGATGGCCTTCCTCAGTCAACAGACCTTTCTCTCCTGGTCCTTGACTATGAAACCCTCTGGTTGTTCCATGTAAATTTCTTCATCCAATTCTCCAAACAAAAATACAGTCTTGACATCAAGTGCTTCAAGTTCCCAATCATGAAGTGCTGCTAGTGAGAGGAGTAGTCACAAGGTTTCAAATCTTGCAACCGGCAAGAAAGTGTTTTCATAGTCTATTCCAAAGACTTGAGTGAATCCTTTAGCAATGAAGTGAGCTTTCTTGCGTTCATTGGATTTGACAGCATATATCCATCTCCCTTTGATGGGTTAATGACCCTTAGGTAGGTCTACCAAGTCCCAGACCTTTCTCTCATGAAGGGACTTCATTTCTTCCTTCATGGCACCATTCTATTGTTTTTGTTCCTTCTTATCCATCTTGAGAATATTGCAATACTGCTTAGGAACTGGAACAGGAGCTGATTCCACTGCCATAGTAAAGTGGTGTTTGGTCCAATGTGAGCTGTACATTTGTCCTAGATCTTATTCCTCGTTGGTAGGTACTTGTGCTGTTTGTGACAGGTCAGCTTGCATGGAAAATGACTCCTCCTAAATTGGATCTATTCCTTGTTGAAGGTTCCTCTCAATTTGCACAGGTGGTAAATCACCATATGTGTTATCTGGCAATATTCTAGGTTGTGCCATTCAAGTGGATCTTCTTTGTTCAATGGAAGGATGGAATGTACTTCATGCATCTCATAGTGGGTGATAATGATGTGGATGAGAGCAGAATTCCATTAAAGTTTCTCCAAACTATTGTCTGGGTGGCATCCAATTAGGCTGAATAGCAGCAGGTACTTGGAATCCTTGATCTGGAGTATCTTCAGGTGAAGATTTGGGTGAGTCAGTGACTTCATAGCATTTATGCTGATGCCAATCTTCAATACTGCTCCAAAGTCCAGTGTCCAGTTTACCTCTTTTGGTAGGAGGTCTCATAGGAGAAGGATGATAGGATGATGGTGGTGTAGCATCTAGATATAATGGAGATGGAGATCTAAGATCCCCTGAATTCCATGGTTCTGGTAAGGCTTGTCCTGATGCGTGCCTGTCATCAGGTGAATTTGGTTGATTGGGGTCTTGACCAAAACCTATTGGTAACTGAATATAGATATCTTGATTAGGTTCTGGATCCTGTGTATGAGATTCAGGTTCTTGCTGGTGGTCAGATATTGCTGGTAGTTCTTCTTGAAGTGGAATAGTGGCACGTTTGTCTTCTTGACCTTTGGAACAATATGGAAAGACAGTCTTGTCAAATATGGCATTAGTGGAAATGAACACTCATCTGCATTGCTGTGACCAGAAGTGATAGCCCTTGGTATTTGGTTCATACTCAATAAAGATCATCTCCTCTGCTTTAGGAGACAACTTGTCATGTCACTGCTCTTGTGGGATAAAGACATAAGCACAAGTCCCAAATACTCTGAAGTAGGAAACATCTGGTTTATCTCCATTGAATATCTCAATGGGCATTTTCCAATTATGGTAATGCATTGGTTGGCGATTATAAATATGCAATGAAGTCTCAATGACATCTTGCCAGAAAGACTTTGGCAAACAGGCATGTTGCTGCATGGCTTTTGCTTTCTCCAGCAAGGTATGATTGAATCTCTTTACATGACCATTCTGTTGAGGAGTATGGAGAATAGAGGTCTGATGAGTGATACCTCTGGATGAGAAGAACAATTGTAGGTCTTGATCCAAAAATTCCCCTCCTTGGTCAGAACAAATAGAGGTAAGTGAGTGACCACTGAAGGTCTTTGCCCAGGAAACCATGCTATGGAAATGCTGTAGAACTGCATTCTTGATGTGAATGAATGCAACAAGGGCATAACCAGAGAAATTGTCAATGAAAGTGAGGATATATCGGGACCACAAACAAGGTTCAACAGGTATAGGTTCAACCACATCAGTGTGGACCAAGGCCAGTGGTCTGGTAGCCTGTTTATCCAAAGGAGCATAGGGGTGATCATGCATCTTTCTCAAGGTACATCCTTTGCAAGGAGCAAGGGAAGGTGGTACAATAACAGTGGGCAAACCTGAAACTTTTAGATGTGGTTTGATGTAGCACATTCCTGGACAAATGTCCAAAACAATGATGCCATAGATGATAAAAATCATCCTGTGCAAGAGAGGAGATAAGACCACCCATTGAAGTAATCTGGTTAGACTGAAACCAATGAAGGTTGTTACTTGGAGATAAAGCAGTCACCTGTATCACCAAGTCTCTGCTTGTGTTCCAAATCCTGGATTCCTTGTGAGTAATACCACAGTGATAACCTTGAGTGGTTAGTGTGGGAACAGACAAAAGTCTGTGAGCTGCCTGTGGTACATACCAAACTTCTTCTAGGGTGACAGGTTAAAAACTGTTATGTTTGGCCTTGATGGGGATGGATGTAGACTTAGAAGGATCAAGAGTTCTAGTTGAGGGGATTCTCCCAGCAACAAGGATGACTGGAGGCTTTCCAGCAAGGGGTTCTACCAAAAGGGTAGAGTCAAGGTTTCAGGTAGCAAGATGGCTACTGGAGTTTCAAGGGTTTTGAGGAAGAGCACCTACTCAAAAGTAAGGTGAGGACTTGGAGAGATCCTGGAGATGTCAAGATGTTTGGATGCTATTATCTAAGTAAGCCTAGCTGAGGAACATTGTAGAGACATTGAGGTTTATATACAAAATCCAGTGAGAGATAAGTAAGCAATTTAAAAGGTTGTAGAATGTCATGGAATAAGAATGAGTAAACAGAGTGAGTCAATGGAATGCAATGGAGTTGCATAGAAGTAGACTCTGGTCATCATGCTGACTAAGTGGGAGAAAAAGGGAGAATGTTGTAGAACAAAGTGGTTAGAAGAGGAATAAAGTATTTTTGATAGGTGAACAAGGTGAATTGTAACAAAAACACTGTCTCTGTGATCATTGTTGAACAATAACCTTGCCAGGTCCATACATAGGAACCCTTTCTCCATTGGCAACAGAAGCATAGCATATTTCCTTGCCTAAATGGGCAAAATCATCCATGAAAGGAATAAGATGATCTGTACAACCACTGTCAATCATCCAGTGGTTATTGGCAAAGGTTGGTTCAGAATCCCCTCCTAGTGTTACAATTTTACTTCTTTTCTGTCATACTATGCTCATTTCTTTCAATACTTCTTGTCGCTATTGGAGAGGACTATGCCCTTCCAATATATCCTATCTTCTTATCTTTGGACCAACCTCCATTTTCTTGTCATGTATCTAGTCTTATCTTTCTTACCTCCTTTGGACTTACACTCCTTCTGCCAATTCTCTCACATTGGTCAGTAGTAACCATTTCTTCTCACAACGGCCTACATTCCCCATTTCCATCATGTTCTCCCTGATTCTATCTTTTTCCTTTTCTATTGTTCTTCCTATGGTCTGTGTGCACTGGCCCCACATATATAAAGCCTAGTAGTTACCATCTGTATTCCCCATTCTCAATCTATGCAATACAAGCATGTATTTGGTCTCATCCCTTGAAGTCCCTTGGAAGCCTGTTGCTTTATTTCTTAAGTCTGACCCTTGAAGGCCTGTTGCCTTATCACAGTTTCAACCTCTTAACGATAGCATCATAGATATAAGTCTCCTAATGAGTATCACCTATGATTGTCTGTTTAGTCAAGAGACCTTCTTGTACACTTCACATAACAAAAGATCAAGAATCTCCTCTGGTCCCACCTCTCTAGGTGTAGGATCCATCCTCCATCAACACAAGTTCCAGCAGATGCCACTATCATGTCCCCGACCCAGACCCAGAAACCCCTAGTGAACATAGCGACATCAAAGTTGACACTGACAATGAAATCCAAGCACCACCAAAACCCCAGTTATCCCCAAGACACCATCAGATTCACCCAGTTGGTCCAGCACCCATTGTACCCCCAAGACAATCCCAAGCACCACTGCCACAACAACCCCAGCTCACCTCCCAGATCACCATGTCAAAACTCACCAAGCTGAAAGCGGCCCTCCCCACCAACTTTTCAGAAAAATCCTCTGATGCCCCCCAATGAATCAAGGCCATGAAGGCCTACTTTGTCCTTAATAATGCTCTCTATACCTCAGACAATGACAAAGTCATGACCATGCTCAACAAGATGAGCAAAGATCATGGTGCATCCTTTGCCAAAATGTGGTACAACAAAATGGCTGATACCACCATCCCCAATGACCAGAAAACCTTCAAGAAATTCTCTGACAACTTCAAAACAACATTCTACCCCTTTGACACCAAGGCCACTGCCTGTTTGGACCTATCCAAACTTGTTCAGAAGACCACCCACCTCCCTGACAGGGCCATCAATGACAGATTTCAGAAGTATATCACCAATTTCCAGAATCTTGTTAGCAAAGCTGCAATCACTGACAACATCATGCTGATCAATCAGTTCTCCCTTGGTGTTGACCAAGGCATTGCCACCATGATCCTATCCATGACTCCTGTCCCCACTACTATCAGTGATTGGATTGAAAAGGCCAAAATGTTCCATGCATAGAAGATGCACATCAAAGCCCTTCGAAGCAGCTGCCCCCAGTCTGCCACCACCTTCATCCGCTCCCAGAAAGATCCTAATGCCATGAACATCAACAATGTCAACCTATCAAAGCTTATCCCCACAAAATGCACCAAATGTATTAGAGAAGACCATTGTTTCTGCAATCGCAAGACTGGCCACAATGCCACCACCTGTCGCACCCCTTGCCCTGGTAACACCACATCTCCCACTCCTTATCCTCAAAACATTCACCACACTGAAACTTCCTCATTGTCCCAAGAAATTCCTGCTCCCTCTCGATCCAAGCTTGACAAATACATTAACTTCCTCAAAACCTCCAGGAAAAGCAATGAAGAAATCTTTTCCACCCTGAAGATGTGTTATGAAGAATCCCCTGAAGAAATCACTTCTGTAGCCTTCACTCCTGGAATTCTCAAGGCACAGGATTTTTAAGAAGGAGAGTTGCTTTGACATCCTCTCTCCATTATTCAGATAATGTACTTGTAGCACCAGTAAATGATAGAACTATGCATCTCCCCATTCAACTACAAGACATTAAGAAAACCATTGACACAACTGCTCTTATTGACTCAGGAGCAACTGGTAACCCCATTGACCCTTGTCTCCTTCCACTTGGAATTTTCAAACTGTCTCAAATATCCTCACTTATCATCACCTATAGTGTTGATGGAACACCTAACAACAAGGGAACCATTCGTTGGACAACAGTTATCTCCTTCACTTCCAGGTCTTTCACTGACACAATCAAATTCATGGTCATTCATCTATCTCACCCCCAGATTATCCTTGGCATGCCCTGGCTCCAGAAATAAAACCCCAAGATCAATTGGAGAACATTTACCATTGATTTTTGCTCAGAAGACCTACCTATCATCCCTGATTCTCAAGGGGTTGAGAGGACTCTTCATGAGTGCCCTCCCTCAAATGAATTCAAGCATGAACAGGTAGATAAACTCACCATATCAACAAAGATTGCCCAAGCAGAAAAACCCAAGGAAGTAACCATTCCAGAATTCTATGCTGACTTTGCTAATGTATTTTTGGAGAAAACCTATGAACAACTTCCCCCTCATCACCTATTTGATCACACCATTGACCTCAAAGACATGTTTGTTCCCAAAATTACCAAAATATACCCACTCAACCCCACTGAAAAAGATGCTTGCAAAATCTTCATTGAAGAACATCTCAAAACTGGCTGAATTGTCCCCTCCAAATCACCACAAGCTGCTCCATTCTTTTTTGTTCCCAAGAAAGACAGAACTCTTCGCCCATGCCAAGATTACTGATATTTAAACTCCCACACCATCCAGAATACCTATCCTCTACCCCTTATCTCCAAACTCATTGATGATATGAAGGACTCCATTTATTTCACTAAGTTTGACATTTGATGGGGATACAACATCATTCGGATCAAGGAATCTGATCAATGGAAGGCAGCCTTCATCACTCCCTTTGGTCTTTACAAACCCATGGTAATGTTCTTTGGTTTTTGCAATGTGCCTCCTATGTTCTAAGCCTTTATGAACCATATCTTCTGGGACATGGTTGCCAAATGATGGCTTAAGATCTATATGGATACTTGTGGTACCCTTGCTCTCCATCATGATTGGACACAATGCATCCTCCAACAACTATGAGAACACAGTTTATCTCTGAAGATTACCAAATGCTCTTTTGATACCCTGACTATGGAATATCTCAGTCTAATCATCAGCCAAGGTCAGGTTCATATGGATCCCACCAAACTTTCTGTGATCTCTTCCTAGAAACCCCCCATGTTGGTCAAAGGCATTCACTCCTTCCTCAGTTTTGCCAACTTCTACTGCAAATTCATCCCCAACTACTCGAACATCATCACTCCTCTCACTGCTCTTACCCAAAAAGACATCACCTGGTCTTGGACACCACTTCACCAACAATCCTTCAATGCTCTCAAAGCAATCTTTGCCACATCCCCTGTCCTTGCTATCCCAGACATCTCTTGCCCCTTCCACATCATGTTCAACGCCTCTCTGCTTGCCGCTGGCACAGTCCTTATGTAAAGAGACACAAACAGTGATTTCCATCTATGCGCTTACTTCTCAAAAATGTTCTCCCCAGCTGAATGGAACTATGACATTTATAACTGGGAACTCTTAGCTGTCATCCTTGCACTCTCTGAATGGAAGCAATACCTCCAAGGCACCCCACATCCTATTTCTATCATCACAGATCACAAAAATCTATCCTACATCAAGGACCCTCGAAAACTCTCTTGCAAATAAGCTTGTTGGTTGCTCTTCCTCCAGGATTTCAGCATTGAATGGGTCGTTACTCCTGGTTCTCAGATGGGCCCTGCCAACACTCTTTCCCACAAAGACAATGTTGATACTTCTTCTGATAACCATTTCTCCTCTATTGTTCCCGCTCCCATCATCATCAATGCACTCAACCTCGCCCTTTCCAAGTCAATCTCCTCTTCCACTCTCTCTGATCCCCTTGTCATCCATGTCCTCTCCACCCTTCAGGATGGTTCATCCCTGTTCTCTTGCTCTTCTATGTTTGATTGGACTTATAACAATGGACACCTCTACTTCAAGGGACAAATGTATGTTCCCCCATCAGCCCACTCCTCTCTTCTCCACTCCATCTACTCTTCCCCCACTACTGGTCACATGAGTATCTTCCATACCAAGTCTATCCTTGAATGTGACTTTTGGTGGCCTGGTCTCTCTTCCTTCATAAAACACTTCATTAATGGATGTGCCCTCTATCAACAGAACAAAGTCAACACCCATCTGACCATCCCTCCACTTACGCCCATCTCCTCCTCTACCACCCTCCTCTTTAAACAACTCTCTGTCAATCTCATCACCAATCTTCCTTCCTCTGATGGCCATGACTCTGTTGTGGTCATAGTAGACCATGGACTTACAAAGGGGGTAATCTTAACCCCTTGTTCCAAGACCATTGATGCAGCCAGCATCACTCAAGTTTTTCTAGACAATGTCTTCAAACACTTTGGTCTACATGACACAATCATCTCCAATCATGGTCCTCAATTCACCTCTGCCTTTGCTTGCGAACTCACTCACCTTCTCAAATATGACATACGACTCTCCACAGCATACCACCCTCAGACTAATGGACAAACCAAGTGAACCAATCAAGAACTTGAAACATATCTTTGGATTTTTTATGTCAATAATCTGTCCTTGTGGTCCCAATTCCTTTTTACCACCAAGTTCCACCATAACTCTGCCCCTTATAGCTCCACCAAGAAATCTCCATTCTTTCTCCTTTATGGTTATGAACCTAGACCCTATCCTCCCCTCAGCAAGACCTTCCTTTCTACACTTGAAAATTGTCTCTTAATCCTTGACAAAGCTCATAAGGAAGCCCTTGCTACTTATGAATCCGCCAGAAAGGTCATGGCCTCTTGGACCACTTGCCAATTTACCCCTTGAAAAGTAGAAGATAAGGTTTGGCTCAAGACAACTCATCTCCACCTCCATTACCCATCTAGGAAACTTGCACCCAAACGCCATGGTCCCTTTGAAATCACCCACGTCCTATCACCCAACATATTAACTCTGACTTCCCAAGACTTGGAAAATTCATGACATTTTCCACACTTCTCTTCTATCTCCTTATTGCTCCACAGAAGCACATGGCCCTGCCTTCTTAAACCCCTCACCTGATGTCATTGATAATGAAGAAGAATATGAAGTTGAGGCATTTCTCTCACACAAAGATCCAAAATCCTGACAACTGTACCTGACCACATGGAAAGGATATTCCTCCACCAAGAACACCTGGGAACCTGAATCCAATCTCTGCCACTCCACCTCCCTCCTCAGGGAATATAAATGATGATATCACCTGTAAATCGATAGTGTCCTTTGCTCAATGGTCTCTTCATGAGTATCTTGCAAACAAAACTACCCATACTCCTTCATCAATATGTTCTTCCTGTCCTCCACCATCATCCCATCTTCCCAATCTGGACCCAACTCCCCTCTTCGCTCTTGTCATGTCTACCCCTCCTTCCTTCCCACTCATGCTGTCCATCTTCTCTACAATTCTTGATTCACCCAACATCCTCCTTTCTATTGAAAATGATATACTCTTTGAAGAGGATTGCATTACCCATGAACTTATCCAACTGTTCCATGGAATCTCTCATGCTCAATACCTTCAACTTGCCAACAATGAAGATATTCCCCTTTGGTTCACTCTTGATGCTCTCCCTACTCACATCCTTTCCATTCTCCATACTCATGGATTTGGTACCTTCATAGAAAATCTTGAACCTTGTATCATTTATCCCATCTTCCACCAAATTTACCTTTCCCTTCCTCAGGACCAACGTGATATGTACATAGAATGTGTTAACCAATTTTTAATTTCTCAATCTCATACTCTTGATTCTCCTCCCCCTATTCCAATCCTTCCTTCATCTCTTGCTGCCTGCATCTCTTCTCCCCCACTCTCCAAGACCTCCACCACTCTTGATGATGAACCTGGACCCACCATACCTATCCCTGCTGACACCGCACAAACCATCCATCTTCCAAACAGTACAGAAGTACTATCATCATCTACCCAAGTTCTTCCCCAACCTGAGCAGATTCACATCACTTCTGCATCTGCAATGACCATATGTTTTCAATGTTTTCATAATGGTTATTATCACGAGAACTGTTCTAAATATCATTGACCCATATGTTGCATTCCAGTGCCTGATCATATAGCTCACCAATGTTTATCTATCTAATGTGACTACTGTCATAACTGGGGACACAGCTCTCATTTCTGCCCCCATTGAAACTGCACAATTTGTTCTACACCAGGACACCTCATGGGTGACTGTCTGTTCAAACATCTTTCTCCTTTACAGGCATCTGCAATCTATGAAGGACCTTCCTCTTCTACATACCAACCCTCTCTCTGATGGAGGTCTAGTAATTGAGTCAGGAACTTGACTGTACAGAGGGGGTAATATTACAATTTTACTTCTTTTCTGTCATACTATGCTCATTTCTTTCAATACTTCTTGTCGCTATTGGAGAGGACTATGCCCTTCCAATATATCCTATCTTCTTATCTTTGGACCAACCT
>JBBPNM010000396.1:0-10341 GCA_038090895.1 Boletus bicoloroides
ATTTGAGTTCAATACTCAAACTCTTCCACTACTAGCACATTTGCTACTCTTGTCTATCAACCATCACTCTATTGTCTGGTGAGTCTCCCACCAAGACATCATATCCCTCTTGCCCCTGCACTATTGAAATCTTTGCATCTCAATATAGAAGTGGTGTTTGCATTCTACAATCCAAAGCATTCAATGATTTTGTCCAGATAGGCATGTTGATCAATGTTGATCTTGTGGCTATGATGTTTGATACACATGTGTAGGAACTCAATGACTTCACTGAGATCTTGACACTTCCATTTCCTCATGAAATGTCCCTTGATTTCATCAACAATGGCCTTAGAAGGACCATAGAAGATAGCATCATTTACATAGACAATGGCTACTATTGTTAGGGAGCCTTTCCTTTTGTAAAGAAAGATGCCTGGGTTGGATTTAATCCATTCAAAGCTTAGTTCTTTTATGAAATCATTTAGGATGTTTCACCAGGTGAGATCAGCTTGCTTTAAACTGAAAAGTGCCTTTTTGAGGCACAAGACTTTATTCTCAGAGCCAGGAATTTTAAACTCTTCTGGTTGTTCCATGAAGATCTCTTTATTTAATTTGCCATATAAATAAGTGCTTTGAACATCAACAGCTTTCATATGCCAGTTCTCCAAGGCAGCTAATGCAAGCATTAAGCACACAGTTTCATAGCACACAACTATAGAGAAGATCTGATTGAAATCTAGATCTTCAACTTGTGAAAATTCTTCTGCAACTAAGTGAGCTTGTTTGTGACTGTCAGGTTTGACATCAAATACTCAATGATTTTTGATGACTTTGTGATCTTTAGGACAATTGACCAATTCAAATACTTCGCACTTATCTAGCATCTCAAGCTGCTCATGACATGCAGCTTTCTACTTGGTGGTCTCATCTGTAGGGAGTTTGTGTATATCCCTATATGTCCATTTGCATATCAGCTTTTTAGAGGGGTCCACAGTTGTGTTATCTAGCTGGATTACTTTTGACAAAAGGTAGGTATTCAGTGCACCTCCTCCTTTCCTGGTGATGCACTCTATTTTATCCTTAGAGAGGTTGGAGGTAGTTGTGTCAGGTACTGAGATGTCAGGGTGTGTGTTATGCTTGTGGTGTAAGTCCTAGTCTCAAAGTGTACACTCTGGAGTAGTACAAGGACTCTGAGAGATAGGGGCTGGTCTCACTTCCTAAGTTCCTACTTCAGGCAAGTGGATGGACTAGAAAATATGCTGGATTGCATAGAACTAGCTGGGAAATAAAAGTACAAAGGGAAGCCTTATATACTATAGGGATCAGTGCACAGACCATGCTATGCAAGCAGTACTAAGGCTAAGGCATCCATATATGGGTAAATGGGGACATGAGGCATAGCTCTAAGAGAGAGCTACCTAAAAGTGGAACAGCATCTGAGTCATAGTGAATCAAAGATAAGACAAGTCATAAAGAGTTACATGGGCAACCATGTGACATTGTGTCCATAAATGGAAGGAGAAATGATAAGTCCATAAGGAGAAGAAAGGAGAGAAGGAAAAACTATAACAGGGTGCAGTGTCAGGAAAAGACCCTGGAATCCTACTTCCAGAAGGTGCAGAAGTTTCATCTCTCTCTATATCCTTGAGTTGATTGACTGGATGACAATTGTCACCATAAACATTTCCAGGTCAATGAGGCACATGGCATTTGCATCCAGAGTGGCAAACAGGTGCCAGGGGTACAGCAGGAATCCCTACAGGCAGGCAATGCTCAGGGGCAGCCTTTTATGGCCTTCTAAGGGGTGAGAGAGGATGAGCAGCATGTTCAGGTGTGCATGGATGAGGTAGTTGAGGTGGATTAAGAGGTGGTGCAGCAGTGGGTGGTAGGTTGTCATCATGGCCATCAAGTGCAGGAATATCAAGATCAACCTCATCATCCTTGATAGCAGGAGCTTTAGTATGTGTGCATGTAGGTTTATCACAAAATGGAAATAGCTGCTCATCAAAGAGCACTTGTGAAGAAATAAATTTTATATTGTTGGGATGATGGATGAACAAGAAGTTCTTGTCATTATCAGGTGCAATACCCAGGTATACCATGAGCTCTGATTTAGGGGCCATCTTATTGGTGCAGACATCTGCTGGTAGATGTACATATGCTCCACAGTCAAAGATGCAAAGATGCCCAATATCAGGAGATTGCTGGTTAAGCTTCTCATAGGGTGTTCACCAATCATGGCACTGTAATGGTGTCCTGTTGTATATGTGTACAGTGTGGGCTCAAGAGAATTCCCAATAAGATTCCAGGATGCATGCTTGTAGACACATCAATTCCAACTTGTCCATAATGGTTTACATAAAGTACTCTGTGTGACCATTTTGTTGGGGAATATGTGGGGCACTCTGATATGCAGTTATCCTGTTGTCTGCAAGAAGCTTATCAAAAGCTTTGGATCTGTACTCTCCCCCTACATTGGACATCCATCCTTTGACTTTAGCATCATATTGGATGCTAACCATAGAAAAAAAGAGTTTGGCAGCCTGTAATGCAGCACTCTTGGTGTGCAACATGGCACTCCATCCATAGGATGTGAAATCATCAAAAAAGGTGATAATGTACCAATACTTATGATAAAAAAGTATGGGGAAGGACTTAATATCCAAATGTACACTAAGCAACAAAACTATTGCAATGTTTGGTAGTTTTGTATTGTATGCAATATACAGAGTCAGGGCATGGGAACTATACTTAGCATTAGTCAGATGAAACAATGTAGACATGGTTGGCTTCCTATTGCACCTTTGGTCATGTGATTTGGTTTAGGGCCTGTAGAGATATTGCCATTTTGAGTAGGTCATGTCATTGCAACAGTTTTGTTGCTGATATAGCAAAGTGCAAAATTGATGTGTTCTAATAGGTTCTGACATAAGCAATGGGTCATGTGACCTATAATAAGTTCAACATAACACAAATACACCAAAACACTACTCTTGATCCACTACCACTATCATGAAATCCATTTCTACTGCTTAAATCAACCAAATCATCTCTTTCTTGGATTTGGGTCAATTCACTTGCCAAATCTCTGATTCTACTGGCATCCACCACTTTACCATCAGTAGAATTTGCTCTAAACTTCGTCCTAACCTGGCTAAATCCTCTGGTGGCTGTCCTACCCTTATAACACCTGCTGACATATATCATATCATTTGTCTTATTGGGATTGGAAAGGCTGAAAATATAGTCCAGGTTACTAAAACTCTTCAGGATGTCAAGAACCATACCATCTTTTTCCAAACTATTTGTCATCACTTGAAGAAAGCAGGCATGAAGGCTGTAGTGAAGAAAAAATGTCCTCACCTTATATCTGCTTACAAGAAAGCTAGACTAGACTTTGCAGAGAGCCACCAGCACTGGACTGTGGAGGACTGGAAGCAGGTTATATGGTCAGATGAGACCAAAATCAATCACATTGGGTTAGATGAAAAGAGATGGGCATGGAAAAAGGCAGGGAAGGGTCTAAGTGATAGGTTGGTACAAGGAACAGTGAAGTTTGGAGGAGGTTCTCTGATGGTGTGGGGTTGTATGACATGGGAAGGGGTTGGCATGGCATGCAAGATTGATAGGATGGATACTGACCTTTACCTACAGATTATGGAGGATGAACTCCAGCAAATCCTGGAGTATTTTGGCAAAACTCCAGATGATATTGTCTTCTAGCAGGACAATGATCCTAAACACACTAGCAAAAGGGCCAAGAAGTGGTTTGCTAAGCATGGACTTGAGGTCATGGTGTAGCCAGCTCAGTCTCCAGACCTTAATCCCATAGAGCATCTATGGTTTCTTCTCAAGAGGAGGCTAGCAGAGTATCTAGAGTTAGCAAAAGACATAACTGAACTTTGGGAAAGAGTACAAGTGGAGTGGGAGAAGATAGAGGTTGCAGATTGTCAAAGGTTGATTGAGAGCATGCCCAGGAGAGTTCAGGAGGTTATCAAAGCCAAAGGAGGCTATACTTCATACTAGTTTATAATATCCTTAATATCAGCAACAAAACTGTTGCAATGACATGACCTACTCAAAATGGCAATATCTCTACAGGCCCTGAACCAAATCACATGACCAAAGGTGCAATAGGAAGCCAAACATGTCTACATTATTTCGTCTGACTAATGCTAAGTATAGTTCCCATGCCCTGACTTTGTATATCGCATACAATACAAAACTACCAAACATTGCAACAGTTTTGTTGCTCAGTGTGTAAGCTCAAATGGCCTACCTGCACAACAAGAATCCGGGTGATAGGCACTGTAGGAGCTGTATCCTCTCTACAGTTGCAGAAGGTGCTTCTTTGTCTATTCACAGGTCCTCTATTGTCATACAAGACTCTGTCATTGCATTTCATTCAAGTCCATATCCATCCATGTGTGTCTAGTGCATATCCACTTATCTGTTTCAATCTGGTAGTCTGGATTCTTTCATTTCTTTTCATATCACCTTGCCATCATCCACTATATCCTTATATGATTATATTATATCTTGTAATGATTCCTCCATTCTTGTTTACTTCAACTTTTTAGTCCTTCAATCTTAGTTTTCTTGCTATCCACTTGGTTTCCATAGCTACAAAGTCCTGGGAAATGCCTAGACTATAAAATCTTGTATTTGGCATCACTGAATATCATCTCCCTTTCACTCAAAAGTCATGGAGGTCACTTGTCTTTCTTTTTGCTCTTTGTCATCTCCATCATCAATCCAGTTTCATTAAACTGGATTCTTTCATTCCAGTGCACTCTGCACTCACTTCATCTTGGATTCATCATACTAGTGCACTTGGCACTATTTTGCATTGACTCTCTTGTTTTCCATTCTGCATTGACTCTCTCATTTTCCATTCTGCATCATCATCCCTGCTCATTTGGAGTTGGGTTATCTGGTCTCAACTTCATTCCAATTGGTCTGTTGGATTCAACCAGACTCTCATTCAGGACAAGGTCTATTGAAGCAAACCTTTTCTGACTGACATTCCTGGATAGCACCCCTTTGGGATAAGCATATACTCACATTGCACACCATACCACCTACGTTTGTTGTTCTTTAGTGCAAGCTGGCATTTTGCCTTTCATACAGCCTGGACAAATAGTGTCCTCCTTTGGAAACTCAATAGAAGATGGAAAGTTGCATGTATGATTGCATGCATGTTTCTAAACATCCTTAGAAGGGTGTCTGAGTTACTTGTGCATGATGTCATAGGTGATTGTATGGGCTTTATGCTGGGGTGATGCTACTTCCAAAGTATACATATTACACCCGAAACAAGGTGATGGAGTGAAAGGCACTAGCAGCATACCATCTCCATATAGCATATGAATGAAACTTTTGTTGCCTTGTATGGTAGTACTGAAAGCCAGTAACTGACCCATAAATACTAGATATACTCCTGAGTTAGGGATATGTCCCACACCAACAAGCATCAAATGCTAAAGAGATCCATTGGAGTCTCTTCAGGGGAAAATACACTTGCTAATGCCAATAATGTGAATGTTACTGGCAGTAGTATGGACTGGAATGTGATCCTTCTTAGGAAATGTGGTGTACTCCATGAAATCATCCCTTTTGGGAAAGAAGTGCATTGAAGCACTGGAGTTGAGGATCCACTGAGGTTTGGGCTTACAGTGATTATACTTATCCTTAGATGAATGTGCACAAATAACATCCATTGTGGTGTAACTACCAGATATATGTGTATGTACCATATCTACACTACTCAGCACTGTATATGAGTGCTCAGGGAGAGGTAGTGAGGACAAGGAGGCAGCAATCATAGGAAAAGCCACATACCTTGGATCCTTCATGTACTGATCATAAAGATCAGTCATGTCCTTGTCAGATCCATAGATGTCAACTTCATCCTCCTCCTCCCAAAAGGATGATACCTTGGAAATCCATTTCCAAGACCTCTTGGAAGGAGGAGGAGTGTTGAGATCCTCCATAGAAAAAGTGCAATTATAGACAATGGGTTCATTGTCTTCTGGAATGGTCTCAATGCAAGAGACTAGTGGAGGCAAGATGGGAGTAGGAGGAGGAGCAAGCAAGAACAAGGAGGACAATGGTACAACTGGCAAAGAAAAATCTAACCACTTAAGGAGCAGTAGCATGGGATCCAGGGAACATATACATTTTATCGATGGTTCAATGCCTAGACAATGGGCAAAATCAAAGGATTCCTGTGTTTGTTGAACTTGTGCTATCAAAGCAGCAGTTCTGGTACCAATCCATTAGGATCCAACACAATATCAACATATCCATTTGTATCTGACTTGGACTGGATTGACCAAACTATCAGGCTTAGACCCAGATTGGGATTTAAGGCCAATCAGATGATCAAGCCAGACTCTCATCATGCTGTAGACACATGTACATTACAATATGGACATTTGTAGTCTATTCCTCTACTCATGGCATCATTAGGGCTTTGTCACATTAAGCACTACTATCTTGTATATAAGGCTGAATATTTTACCTAATAATAAAAAGGATTCCAATACCCTCTTACTCTTAGGTGAGCTTTGAGTGGGATTCCTCTGTGTGCCCTAGTGACTGTATCTGAGTGCCCTTTGAGCTGCTCCCCATTCAACAGGTTATGAGCCCTGTGAGCTGCACTTGATCCATGCTGTATCTAGCAGTGGACAATGAGCTTATGCTCTTAGCTCACCTACTGGACATCCATGAGCATAGTCTACAATGACTGCCAGCCATCAGAATGAGACTGGATTGCATGCACCATTGCTGGCAGTGTCAATCCAAGGACTCTGGTTGCCAGACATTTCATTCTTCTTCTCTGATGAATGACTCTGATGCTGACCACATCCTTTTAAATCTCACCATGTCCAATGTACACTTTGTGGATTCTACTCTGGACATTCCAGAGGACCCCCAAAAGCTTGCACACATTGCTGCAGCACCTTCCTTCGGACCTCCCACCTTTGAGGGAACTCCTTGAACCATCTTGCTAATTGAGTGGATGGATGTTGAGGTCACTCCTCAGGTAGTCTGGATCCTGGACCCTATCTCTGCAAAGGTCCCCCAGACCAACACTCATCTCCATACCTTGTGTGATCACTCCACTGCACATTCCATTCAGTCCATAGTCCAGGGCTTTGAATCAGACTCAGAGTTCTTCAAGTTGGACATCCCAGGCTTGCTTCCTGCAGATGATGACAATGACAATGAACCTGGTCCCTCCTCCAAGCATGTCTGCTTTATGGCACCTCCTGCTGATTGCTGGAATGAGAAGGATCTGATCAACATTTATAGGTCTGAAGTAGAAATCAACACAGAAATTGCAGATGCTGCTGGACTCACTGACAATTTATCTTTCAGGATGGATTACAACAAGTATGTCTCTCCTTCTCTCTCATCGCATACAGCTGCTGACTACCTACTGTCCAATGCAGCTAAAGCACAGTATCCACTTGATCTCAGACTAAGTAGTGTAGTACATGTGCATGTAACTACATTCTCACTATGTAAACATAAGCTGAGTTTTGTAAATTGCAGACAATGTAAGGAAAAGGCACATGATCATGAAAATGATCTGCCTGTCTGGATGATTAATTCTAGCATGTCCCTTCATTTTACATATGAAATTGGTGACTTTGCAGAATATCAACCTATGGTGATTCTAATCCCAATCTGGACTGTGAATAATATCACCTATGTTGCCAGAGTTGGTACTGTCATAATACCAGTCCTTACTGACAAGGGCTGCCCATATACAGTGTACCTATATCTGGTATATCACATTCTGGACATAATATCCTAACTTTTGTCAATGGAAACCTTTTTGCTGGATGATCTTACAGTCTGTGGTGATGCCAAGAGCATCAGTTTCCTCTGGAACACTGGAAAGGAATTCTTGTGGTTTGAACTACACCTACTCAGAGATTCAATCTATGTAGTCTGATCACACACATATGAGGATACTCATGTCAACCTCACTATGGCTTATGGTGTGGATTATTAGACTTTACACAAATATCTAGCACACCCTTCATGCAATGTTATCTCACATGCAAGGAAGAATACCTGGAACTTTCCAGACATCACCTTTCTGGAGAAGGACCCCATATGTCCTGGCTGTGCTTATGGCAAGATGCCTAACTGCACTTTTTCTCCAAATCTGGTCCATGCTAAAAAAGGCTTTTTAGTTGATCCATTCAGACCTCAAGTCATTTCCAATGGATTCATACTGGAAATACAAATATTTGATTGTCTTTATTGATGATTAAACTGGATTTGCATGGACATCATGCATGCAGACTAAAAGTGAATCCATTAAGCATATATGTGATTTCATCACATTGGTTTCCATGCAGCACAACTCCAAAGTAGTAAACTGGATGTCTGATGCTGGAGGGGAATATAAATCCAACACTTTTGATGTGCTCCTAAAGCAGCATGGAATCAACATTCTGCAAAGCACTCCATATATCCTCCAACAAAATGGTCACATGGAAAGATTCATGCACACTATGATGGACAAAGCTGAGGCAATGTGTCATGAGGTTTGCATTCTGCCTAGCTATTGGGAATTTGCTACCCAACATGCCATCCACATATATAACCAGACTCTGATGAAGCGATTGAATTGACATACTCCATATGAGTTATTGCTATCTGAGATTTCAGATATCTCACATCTCCAAGTTTTTGGTTGTGGTGCATATGTTCACATATCCCTGGATGTCTGGACAAACAAGCTTGCTCTGAAATCCAAACTAATGACATACCTTGGTGTTGCAATTGGGAATCAGTGCAATCATATATTCATGCAATCTCCAAACAATGTGGTCTTCACATCCACATATGCTCTCTTCAATGAGGCTATGTTTCCTTATTGTAAAACACAGCCAAAGAAGCATAACATCCAGATCCAACAGGATACTGCTCCCAATGATCCTACTAGATTATTACTGGACATGTCCAATGATGATGATCCACTACTGGAATGACCTTCCAAGGCTCCAGCTCCTGCTGTTGAATGCCCAGAAACTCCAGAACAACCAGATGCACCACCACCTGCACTGCAAACACCCCAGCATGCACCCAGACAACCTCCTCAGGCTCCACCTGCAGCTCCACACCACTCTGAGCATGAAAAGAAAGTTCCATTTAAACTGGATAATATCTATAATGAGAGGAGATATCCTGTCCAGCAGTATAAAAATGCAGAGAAATTCTTCTGCTGGAAGGAAACTGTCAATGAACAACCCTCAGTACTAGTTATTCCCAGACCTAGTTCTTTGGAACCTCCAGATGAGATACCAGACATAGCAAAACTATGTTGGAAAGAGGGAGAAAACCTGGCACATTACTTGCTTGCCAAGGCAATCAGATCTAACAATAATCTGACTAAACCACCTTGTGAATGGTTATATCATAATATCTCCAAATTGCTGCCAGATGAGCACAAACAATGGGAAAATGCATGCTATGAGGAGTTAGACATGTTGTGAAAGTGCAAAGTCTACAAAATCATTGATTGTCTGAAAGACTGGAAAGTAATCCAGAACTGGTGGGTTTTTGATGCCAAACTGGATGGACAGAAGAATGCCTGCTTAGTAGTGAAAGGCTTCTCCTAAGTCAAGGGATCTGACTTTGACCAAATCTTTTCACCAGTTGTGCACTTTGAAATAGTCCAACTTATGCTCAGATTAGCTGCACTTGAAGACTGGTATATTTCTGGACTTGATGTTAAAAGTGCCTATCTATATGGCAAACTTGATGAGGAAATCTACATGAAATAGCTGGAAGGTTTTAAAATTCCTGGACAAGAGAATAAGGTCCTGCACCTTCAATGTGCACTCTATGGACTGAAATAGGCTGGATTAGCCTGGTGGTATTGAGATGCAAAGATCTCAATAGCGCAGGGGCAAGAGGGATGTTGAGAGTCTGGTGGGAGACTCACCAAACTATAGAGTGATGGTTGATAATCAAGGATAGCAAAAGTGCTAGTGAAGAGTATTGAGTATTGAACTCAAGAGTAGAGGTGGCAAGCAAGTGATAGAACAGAGAATGTGAAACTGTTATTGAGACAGGCTGTAGGCCTGTCCTTATATACTGAACCATATAAGGTTCAAGAGGAGCTCAAACTCTATCAAGAGATAAGAGCTATAACTGCCATAGGCTAGTTATCTATAGAGCACTAAATATAGCATTCTAAATATGCTATCAACTGTGTGAGTCAGAATGAGTCACTGTGAGTCAGAATGAGTCACTGTGAGTCAGAATGAGTCACTGTGAGTCAGAATGAGTCACTGTGAGTCAGAATGAGTCACTGTGAGTCAGAATGAGTCA
>JBBPNM010000397.1:0-10330 GCA_038090895.1 Boletus bicoloroides
TATTTGAAGGCGGCCCGTAAATCCCAACAAATGAGGGTCAGAGAACAGAAACTAATACGTTGTTTACAGTCCGAATCAACGAATGGCATGTACATGGTCAGGGTTATTCCACGTGAGCTAACGATCTACAAGCTATATTTTAACCACGCACTACGATCTCCAAGACCTCAGATCTTCCTTTTTCATGCTCTGCTGCCTCTCCGCTTTCAAACGGTTCTCTCGTCATAGGTACACCAAGTTGGCCGTCGAGAGGATGATCATACCGACTCTGAGCTGTGTTAGGACCTTGCTAACCCGAACCCAATATATCACTCTTGTGCTATGATCTCGACCAGAAAAAGAGACGAAGGGGAGAATGAGTATATCAAGACTGGGGACCAATACATGCACATACGATAACGGAGGATGGAAAAGATAAAAATATAAGTCCTAACAAGCGGTGAATATTTCAAGTTGTCTCACATTTAGATCTAGTTAGTTGTGTGTGTTCGTACCGCACTGATGCTGGTCCAGTGCCCTTGCTGTGCTTTTACTTTCGATGCGAAGCAGGAATAGTGACCACACGGATATCAGGCCTGCTTCTCGCACCATTGATCTTGAATGCATTGATGAAGCTTAAACCATACCTTGTACTGGCATACCTTCTACACGGGCTCGGGTTCTACAAGTTATATACGAACCATGCACTACTATCTCCAAGGTTCTCCGGTTCATCCTCTTTTTTCATCGACTGCCTCTTCTCGGCTTTTAAACGGTTCTCTCGCCCTAGGTATGCCAAGTTGGCTGCCGCGAAGAGTACCGTAGCGATGGACATAACGATGAACGTGATCGTCGCTAACGTGTAGTTGGGGCCCGGAGATAGAGATCCAAGGAGCCAGGTGGCAGAAATACCACCCAGTTCGGACATGATCGAAGTCACTGCCACGGCGGTTGCGCGTCGGGTGTGCGGTGCGCTATTCGTGAGCCACGCGATCAATGCGGGGGCCACGCAAGTCGTACCGGTGACGGAGAAGAAAAGAGACGCATAGCGGATGTGACTTGATTTGCTCACTGAGTAGATCAGTTCATCAGATAGATATCTTTCTCTCATGAATGGCTTCGACATACCGTAAAACATGGCGAAACCGGCTATCTTCAGAAGAGAAAAGAATATCACGGTGTATCCACGACACTGGTAGTGGTCTGACACGATGGCCGAAATAGGGGACACTTGTTGGAGAGGCATGAATGAACGGCAAATAGGGCTAGTTTTCCGAAAGGCGTACGAGCAACGGTGACAACGAATGGAGGCGCACTCATAAGCTGAGCTTGGTTACCTTTGTATCCGAGACCAGCGACGATCGTCGGTTCGAAGCTATCGTCAATGAAGGATGTCAGATTAGAAAGATAACCAATAAACTTCACTCACGAAGCCAAGCCAGCTAGTATCGTGCCTAACAGGGCTATCATCAATCAAGGTAAAATTGACAGTGTATGCGTGTTACCACTGAAGAAGAAGATGATGGCAAGTAGCCACACGTGTGGGGATTTGGCCGATCTAATGACTTCAGTCCAGCTAAAGCTGTCTTTTCCATCATCCTCCGACAAAGAACCTGCGCGTTTCAGGGCGGAAACAACATATACCTGTTCCTCTGCCGTCAAGAAACGCACTTTTTCGGCTGACCGAGGAAAGAGGGAAAAAGATATCATGCCAAAGACAAAGGTAAATATGCCCTCCTGTAAAGACCAATGAGTATCATTTCACGAAAACAGTTGGTGTACAAGTTACTAGAATAAATATCCAAGCCCATCCGGGCCTGCCACCCTTTCCATTCATTTGGTCAATTGCAGCGGCCAGCAAGCCAGAAAACGCAGCCGATAACAACGTTAACGAGAAGAAAACTGCAACCCTTATAAAACTTTAGATAGTATATCGTGGTGTTTACTTGATGCGCACCGTGTCTGCAGCCGCTTCGGAGGATAGAATAAAGAAAGATACAGAACGATTCCAGGAAAAAGACCACCTAACCCAATGATGAATGGAGAGAACGTTGCCCTAGAATATACGAACCCTCAACCATCCCCAGGAAAAATCGACATGCCAGGAACCCAGAATAGTTATTGACGAGCCCTTGACCTCTCATGAGCATGTTAAACACCATCGAGATGGCAGTGACAATTACTTACCTTGCGAGGCAGAAATCACACCCCATAATGTGACCATAGCAGGAAGCATGATATCGGGTCCTATATACTGCGACGTCGAAAGAGATGAGTGGCTACATTATTAATGATGTTTGTAATTTACCTTCAAGAGCAAGGCGGATGGAAATTGGGAGGCAATACGAGGACTGGTGCATGATGAGCTAATGCCGAGTACGACAAACACAAACATTCACGCACACTTCATATACAGTCAGAGCCAAGGAGTACTATGAAATTTGTCAAGATGGAAAGCGAATTACCTAGAGTTCAACGTACCTGATAATTCGACATCGCTAGGGATGCCTGCAAACCGGCCACGCGAGCATTCGAGATGTTGTGTTTGTCCTACACATCGTCTCAACATCCAGCCGAGCATGAAACCGAGTTCACAAACACACCAAGTTGGCAACCAAGAAAAAGCCAGTGCATAATGGAAGCACCCATATGTCAAGCTTCCTCCAGACAATGCTGTCTAGCACAGCACGTTTGGCTTCCGGCAATTCTTCCTTAAACTCGTCAAGAGCATTCATAATGACCTGAAGTAGGTGAACAGAGTGATTAGACTAGAGGAAGGTCAGAGGAGTGCCAAGAAGGGATAGAGATAACAACAAGTTACCTACAACCCATGAAATATAGCCAACAAGCGTCGATGAACTTACATTTGGGGACAGGCGGGGCACGGGTCAACCCGTGTGGGTACAGGTCCGCTGTACCCATAGACACCGCAAACCGTACAGATGATGTTGCGCTAAACCCGTTGCAACCCGCTGTGTCAGAATATTATTGGGAGCTTTTCATGAAAGTGGTCACTCTTACATCATTAGCACGCGGAAGACTTGACAAGGCCACATTTGGGTCGGCTCTCAATTTCCTCTTCCTCAACTACTTAACCATTGATACAGGGGCCGAGGTCAATCGGGTCGGTCCTAAGCATGAAGTAACGCAGAAGGCTCGGGTTGGTGGTGGAGATAATCAACTTGGAGTAAAGTGGAGGAGTTGTCTTCCTTGAGAGAACACTCACTCAACGACAGTCGATGGCGCTGTGTTTAAGTTAACTAATGTACAGTAACAAGCTCCTGTGACTTACCGGGGACGCGGTAGTCTCGACTCTTAGAGTCTGTGAAAGAAGGTCGAGGACCCAAGTCGAGGTCGCTCTCCCATTCCCGGTGGTCGCCGACCCAGAGTGCCACTGATGGTTCGAGTCCAGTAAGTAGTGCAGCATATACTCTTCATCCGTGAAGTTTTCAGCAACCCTGGTTCCCTCTCCTAGTCCAGAAATGCGGCATGCCTGCCTAATCGGTGGATCCGCAGCAGGTTAAATTGAAATATGTCAAAGCGGCGTCTAACAAAGGACAAGGAAGCAAGTTACCAGCCCGCTCTGTCGGCATTTGAGTAGCGGAACTAGTGTACATCGTTCAAACTTCAAACCTGTAACAGGACGGGTAAGTACGGTACGAACACGGCTAACTTCGTAACAATTCGCAGTAGTTAGTATACCCGTCTCCACCCTACGTGACGGTTTGGTTAGGCTGTTTAGCTCGCGTACTAAGAGAGTTTCACTCTGAGACTGCTCACCGCTGGGGTAATACCTATGCCCGGGTTCGTATACCGAAATAGGTGCCCACAAACACACTGCTTTTCTACTCCATGTAGATTGTTAAAGCTGTGTATCATGAGCCTCGTGCTTGTACAATGCCGAACAATGCGAGGGCTAAACGCACGTTCCGGTAACCGGTCGCCTACGTATCTGTTTGAACCTGCCAGTGAGAGTTGCTGGTGCATGAGTTCAACGTGACCTAAGGGTAAGTAAGCTTAGGCTGTTTCAATTCTGACATCATTGGCATCGTGAACCTGACTCGAGTTCGCTATACCGTCGAAAAACGTGCCATGCTTGGTAGTTGGTAAAGATAATTTTCGATGGTGAAAGTTCGGAAGCCGTCATCCCGGAATGGACTTGGAACCGTCCAATGTGTTTGCGATGATTTTGACTCCGCTTGTCACCGCAACGCCCCAACTTTTTCCGAGTCACAGTTAACGTTGATCAATCATCTCACTAGACACCTCGGGCATAAATATTACGAATGTAGCTCGAGTTCACGTCAATGATCCATTCATTCAAAGTCTGCGCGCTGATGGTCCTCCTTCGTCCTTTTCAAATGACGATCCCAAACCCCGTTTCTAATTGTAGCGTTTCACATAATTGGGACCACCAACAGGAAAATTCGACGAAGAACCGCATAATCCAGGAAGTTACCCGCGATGTCCCGGCCTACAAGATGTCGGACCGACAGAGCGGGCAGCTCGATGAATGGCTCGTTTTAAACCACTGTTCATATCCCGTACGTGGTTAAGACCTCGGAGAGATGCGATTTAAAATAAACTTGCCTTGTACAGACAACTAGCGTGGAATCGGTTCTTGCATGTTTTACACGGTTTCTGAGGTAGGGTCGCATCCATCACGCTAATAATGCTGCGAGAACGAACGCAAATAAGTATTGCCCACAAGTGGGGAGGAAGTGCAAAGCATACGAGTAGCATATAGCACACTCCACTTGCCCAGAAAAGTGAAGAGTCACATTCTTCGTGAACAAGGTCAGACCATCGACGATGCGGCCATTCTTTCGGGAACGGGTCAAGTCATGTTTCTCCCCTGCCGTTGTAGAGCCCACCTGTTGCCATACGACTTGCTGTACTCCAAGTACCCAAGCCCTCCACTTGTCCTCTGAGACACCAACCATCTTGGTGTCCCTCACCTCGAGCCTATGCAAAGGCCAGTCACTCGGCATCCGAATGGAGAGCTCGAGAGCCTGCTCATCGACCATGTACGCCGCCGTCACTTCGCCAGAAGCAGGTGAAATTTTGACCGTTAAGTTCTCTGTTGTCGTGAGTTCCGACGAGGCATCCGGCTGTCGGACCTGCGTCAGTTCGGCCTTGATAATACCAGGCGAGAAGTATGTTGATGTGTAGTCGACGACGCGCATAAGAAGTTGTTTGTCAGTACAATCTGAGATCCATGAACGAATCAGGGCTGGGACGGTGAGGAGAGCCCGATGGTAAAGGTGGGCAGCTAGCAGTTGCAGGCTCAGTGGACTTTCTGGTTCGAAAGCTGTCCAGACGGATGAACACCAGTTCGAAAGAGAAAGTCTATACATACTCTCCAGATGAAATTCGTCGACAGCCCATACATCCAACTTTAACACCCGCTTTCCACCACTAAACAAACCAAGAGCATCAAAGATATTCGGGATGAAATTTTGAGAAATAATGTCTAGGCTTCGCATGTGGTTGAAGTAGCTTAAGCGAACTTTCATCGACTACATTCGAGGTAAAAATCAATTGCCTGCAGCATTATCAAGAGCATATACGTACCGCATCAGTAAACAAATCAAACACGATCATCCATGCAAGTAGGTATCCAGATACTTCTTTGTTGCGCGCAATCGACTGTTCGTTTAGGTCAAGCACCTCCCCTGCGCTAAGGCTCTGCTGTAATATGGCGAGGAGCTCAAGAGGTAACTCTGGCTTCACCGCATCCTCCGTGTCGACGCCAGCCTCGATGACATAGTGCTCCGTTCGCTTCCGAGCGGCATTGGTGAGTAAATGGTAACCCATTCGCTGGACTTCCTGGGATTGGTCTCCCAGCAGGTGGCACATCTGCGATGTCTCTGTTAGTACGAAAGAATGAACGGAAAGCTGTCTATCCATACACTTGGCAAAGTCTTCTCGTTCATCATTGTAGATGGCATGTCTTGAATGACAGACAAAGCCAACTCTCGACATAACGCACGGGGTTCAGAGTAGGGCACTGGAACTACATTCCATAAGCCCCTGCGTTGTCTAAAGATAAGAACTGATCACTCACTTGTATTAACGGTGACCAAGTCCCTGACAAGTCCCAACAGGGTCGCTTTCTTCTCATCCCAGTTTGCGCGAAGAGGCTTGTTCGTCGACGCTAGACCGTCGATGGCAATTATGAGTCTCAATGTCCTTCCAAGGGTCGTCATCGTTGCGCTATCTTCCAGCGAGCAGTTCTACTTGATGTCAACACCCACCATCAGTTCTGTTGGAAACATACATGACACACCTCCAAATTATTCTCGATGACATCCCAAATGAAATCCCAGTGGGACCCAGGAACATTCTGCAAGATTGGTGCGAGATGGAAAAACACCAATGTCATGGCGCTCTCCACATCCTCATCGACACCCTCTCCGTCGTCTTCATCGGCAGCAACCCAAGCCTGACACGCCTTCATCACGTTCACGGCGCGCTGTTGCGGGAGGAAGATGATGTCGGAGTCGGGGTCCGGTGCCGTGGCGGCTAGTAGCCGCAGGGTGACGAGACCCGTGGTGGCTGCTGCGCTGGGGCGAATACCAATGAGTGAAGCAGCTAGTTCGTTGCGATACCTGTCGAGTTTGGGCGACTCCGGAGCATGAGTCGTAATGGAGGTCAACATGGTGATACTGGTCTGGGGAGCTAGAAAAGTAGTTAGGATATCAGCAACGGGGATCTTCGAACGCAGACGAAGACATGAGCTGACCTGTCTTTTCTAGCCTTCTCGCGAGGGCCAACCACAAGTCAGTATCATCCTTCGTAGCATCACTGAACAAGTGGTGCAGCACGATGCCGAGTACCGCTGTATCCCTCACCCTGTCTTTCTCTTTGGCACGACGAGCGACTGCGATGACAAACGATGCTATACTCCCGTTTTCGAGTGGGACCGCACTATCCTTACTCATGAGCGCATTGACAACCTTGGCATGTATGCCATCCTCGACACGACCCAGAAGATAGGTCGTCAGTGATTTGACCTTCTCTACAACATCCTCGAGACGGTTCCTCGTAATATCAAACGTCACGAGGCCATCTCGGGCGTCCTCCACACGGAGGCATTCGTTCACGTAGAAGCCGAGTACGAGAATGTGACGTAGTGCCCAGAGGTTTGACCGTGCAACAGACCGTGAAGCGGTGAGGTATGCAAGTAGAGCAGAAACGGCACGTGCATACATTCTGCATGTTAAGTTCGGAGGGGTAGGGGTGCTGGAAAAGGTTGGGAGTGTGGAGTCAAGGAGTGCCAAGCTGGGAGAAATGGTCGAGAAGGGGAGGGAAGAGGACTCCAGCATAGTGTCAAATTCTTCGCGCGACGGTAGAATGTCTCTCAGAGGGTCAATATGGATACCTGGAGGTGAGGGAGTGATACACTGGATGATGTATTCGGGTCTGGATGACGAGTTCAGGTTGATGATGAAAAGTACAGATGAATCATACACCCACCTCGTCTCCGCTTTGTCGTCGATAACAATACTTTTCAATTTCTCTTTCACGAGGCTGCCAGCGATGTCTATCATCTCCCTTTCTCTATCGCCTCCTTTGGAAATCCAATGGGTCCAGAGCCCCTTCGCATCTTCTACCCACTTGCTGGTAGACGCTTCTCCCTCGTAGGGTATGACATAGCCAAGCAAAAATATCCCGGAATAGAGCTCCACGCCGATATCCCCAGAAAATTCATAACCCGAATCGACCAATCTCCTCACAAGTCCCACAGTAGGGGTGACTTCAACCAAATCTGGAACTTCGTCCAGCCCAGTTAAGGACACACCAGCGAACCTCACTCTTTCCTCCGCAAAAGCGGCAACACTGTTTGAGAGCATGGAGGCGATCGTGTCCAAACAGCCAGATGAAATGAAAGGTGCTAAAAATGATGATATATCAGAAGCAAACCAAGAATAGATGCTGGGGTTGGATACCTGGGGTGCCTAACACTCTCGTCACCGCTATCTCCTCATTTCCCTGTGTACCCGTGGTTATTGTATTGCTCACCAAACGTTCTACTAGTTCGTCCATTGCTGTATTCGCTCCTCTAAGATGTGCCGGGAGCGAGGCACCAACTAGCGGAGACAACAGCGAGAGGGCAATATTCGTTGGAGAAGATGCAAGTGCACCTAGAAGCTCCGTCCAAAAGGCTTGTATCTGCAATTCGCCCTGCGACCGATCAGAGGACAAAGATCGATGTCGGATATACGCCAATACTCCTTGTGTCGATACCTGCAAAAGCGCTACAGGATGTGTGACGAATATGGTGTCAATGCGGGAAGCAAAAGACCCGTCATCGAAGAGCGAGGGCCCAAATGTATCCATGAGTTTCACGAGGGCGGCGAGGGGATCCTTGGCTGTGTTCGCAATTAGTGTCTGGTCCGTAGAGCCTAGGGCAGTTTCGAGAGCCTCGATTACTCTTCGTATATAAATCTCTACCACATCCCGTGTCTTCTGACCTGCATGAGTATCGGGCGCAAACGTGGAAGTGAAGAAGTAGAAGAAAGTTGGTGCAATGTCAAGTGTATCATGAGAGGTATGGATCGAATTGAGTACGGCTGCACAGAACGCGTCAAAGGACGCGTCAAAGAGATCTGCAATCCTAGTCAGGGGTCGGGCCCTACCAGACCGGAAACTAAGCTGCACAATCACGTCAACGCACCGCCTTGGACCTTCCCAAGTCTTTCTGCTGTACGAGCTATGATCCTGGCAGCTTCAATCTCCTCGACCCGCAGTCGCTTGGTGACGAATTCACTCCATAGACGAGAAAACTGGGATGTAAGAAGACTCTTTGCATCTTCATTCGCATGTGCAGTTACATTCTCCACGTGCACCTCTCGTCGAATAGTCAAGACTAAGCATTCACCGAGTGCCTTGAGCCATGACAAGGCTGCTACTTGTCTATCGAGGAGGCCAACACCGAGTGGAGCCCAGAAGGAGGTAAACAGTTGTGAAATGGGGTGGATACTGGGCCCTCGTCCGTTTTCCTCCTTATCGTCGACCGGAAAGGCAGGTGGGAGGGCGGTAGGGAGAATCTATATGTGCCCACATTCAAGCGGTGCTTAAGGCACGCAGAGTGAACCATACCGATTGAGGAATCCCAGCCAAGATGACCAATACCAATGGATAGCCTTCGACAGGAGACCCGGAACATCCTAGCTCAAGGAATTGCAGGAATTCTGTGTAAGCTTCAGATACCAGCTGTCCGTTGGGAGGCGACTTGATGGGAGCATCTGCAACGACATCGTCGTCATCACTGTCTATTTCTGCCTCAGAATCCGAATCGGATTCTGTGTCCGAGCCTGAGTCAGAATCGTCACGCTCTGTGACTTCAGCATTGACATCTAGGTCGTAACCCGTTGATGCACTTTCCATGTCAACTGTCCATGCTTGGCTATAATCTGTGACGTCATGAGTGGTAC
Source organism: Boletus bicoloroides (assembly GCA_038090895.1). Taxonomy (NCBI): domain Eukaryota; kingdom Fungi; phylum Basidiomycota; class Agaricomycetes; order Boletales; family Boletaceae; genus Boletus; species Boletus bicoloroides. Next base: position 9,420 of record JBBPNM010000397.1, read on the forward strand.
CACACAACAACTTGTGTACATGAGTGTAAATCGTACCTCTAAGGAAGACCATCAAGGGACCTCCTAATGCTGCCCGCACGCCAATATTGGTTTCGACCCATGCTGAACGCAGTATAGCCGTGCTTAAAATACGAATCAAGGGTCCTGGTAATTTGCCTAGTTCCAGAAAACGTCAGTTATACGTGATGAGGACTATGCATATATGCACTGCTAGCTTGAAGGCTGCATATGTAACCGAACACGAGATGCATATCGTACTTAGAGACAGCCAGAAAGAAAGTGCAAGATGAGAGGAAAACACAAAGCGTGTACTTTCCACGAACACAGCAGCGAGGAAACAAAAACAAACCTTTAAATACTCCAACTAAAGACCCCACAAGTGCCCATGCAGCTTGCCTGACGTGAGGCTGACCTTGACCGAACGAAGCAACGGAGAATGGACAAAGTTGATTATTGACCGAACTCGAGCGCAAGGGAACAGTTGCAGGATGAAGTGTAGACCAAAACGCGGGGGACAATAGGAGCCCCATTATGGTAGGGAGGTTGGTTCCAAAGGCGGTATCAATTTCGGGCCAATTTTCTGAATAAATTACATCAATAACCGAACGGCACATGCAGAAAACGGATGAAGAGACGACAAGGGGATATCTCACCGACTACCAAACCGTAAAAGATACAACGTACCTAGAATCCATCCGACAACGCCCAAAGCGCCTACCCTTAGCCTTCCAGCTCTTTCTGAGTCATTCTCTTCACCCAGGCTGTCACCCGCCATTTGCTCAGACAGAGAGGTTGGAGCAGACGACGAAGAGTCAGAGGAAGGCGGGACGTATCGACCACTTTTCTTCTGTTGTGATTGGGGCGTTGGGCTCCCTTTCTTCCCTTGGGCGACACCTCTACCTTGGGGTGCA
>JBBPNM010000398.1:0-10330 GCA_038090895.1 Boletus bicoloroides
GATGCCAGTGGCATTCGGAAGACCCTCGGCCAAGGCCAAGGCACTACTGAGCGTCCGGGATGCTGAGGGCCACTGTTAGCCCTTGGTCATACGGTCGAGCGGGAATACTAACCGATGACTAGCTCATTGGATGGGTTACGGACGACATACTCGGCACAAGGACGTGCTACGAACCCAGATCCAAGAAGCAGAATCTTACGAGTCCTTTTGCCCTCTGCTGTAGCTTTAGCAGCCAAAGCACTCCTGCCAAAGAGTGGTCGAATGTCCCTTCCCTCCTCGAGAATCACGCGAGCAAACTCGGGGAGGACAAAGGCAGCGCGGTGAACCTGTTCATTGTAATAACGCGTATCCTTGACTTTTCGAACTGGTTCGCTGAGTACTCTTTCCTTGTCCTTTGAGCACACGACGAACCCGATCTGTCCAGAGGGGTACGTCGGGATAGTGGTGAACGCGTAGCGTGAAACTGGGAAGATTTCGCGCGTCATGGTTTGCAGCTGAGAAATAAGAGGCAGGTGAAGCCAAAGACATTCCGCCTGGGTAGAGATATGACCGCCTGGTGCCAACGCATCATGAAGTAGCTGGAAATACGGCCTTTGGAAGAGGGATTCTGCGGGACCGACGGGATCAGAAGAGTCGGTGATGATGACATCGTACGTCGATTCGTTTTCCGCGAGGAATTTGAAACCGTCCCCGATGAAGACTCTGACACGGGAGGATTCCAAAAGCGAAGACATGTGCGGAAGGTATATCTTGGACACTCGGATGACGGCCTAAAATCGAGATCAAGATAGGCGATCTGGTGATGCAAGTACGTCATACCTCGTCAATGTCGCACAGGACGACTTCTTCTACTGTGTCGTGTTTCAAGACCTCCCGGACGACGCCACCATCACCACCTCCTATAACGAGCACTTTTTTGGGGTTGGGGTGGCTCGTGAGGGGGAGATGTGCAATCATCTCCTGGTACCTATCACGTACGCATGAGTAACCGTATTGTGGTAGTCATGGATTCGGCTACGTACGAGAACTCGTCCCGTTCCGTGCACTGTACGACACCATCGAGAACCAAGACGTTGCCATATGTTTCAGATTCGAAGACGAGGACATCTTGGTAGAGAGATTTTTCCACGTGGAGGATTTTGTTGACCTTTAGAATCAAGGCCTGCCCGGGCCATTGGGAGGAGATTTCCCGGAACCAACCATCTACAAGACGTCAAATTTTTGCTGGATTTATGACGATCTCGTCGTACCTTGAATAGAGGGATGAGAGAGAGGAGACATTTTGCGCCTCGTTGAAAGAGTTTTGATGGAACGATCGGACGATCAAGTTGGAAAACGAAATGATGATCTCTTATCAACTCATCTTATCAGTTCACACAGGCCTACTACCGACGTAATCCTAATAGTAGTCATTCCCACTGCACCGATCATCGACCTGCATATCAAGGCTTTCAAAAACCTGGCGCGTGCCCAGAAAGGCCAAAAGCGGTGTCCAGGAGCTAAAAAAACCCAAAATGTCGGCATATACTGGCAGGTTGAACCCGGGTTGGGTTGCACATACGCGCAAATTGGACCGGTGGACTTGGAACGAGATACCACCTAGCACTAGTGAGCGCAATCATGCCATGCGATTGGTGGGTTAAGTCAACGTTATGCCCAGTGTCAGTGCTCGGCTCGGTGAACACAACGTGCTGCTTGGCGATCGCAGGGAAGGTATGTCATTGACTCACGGTGTGCTTGTTCTTCAAAGGGGATATTTTGACAGTTTATGCGGCTTCCTGAATTGGGATGGACAATGGGCGGACTGGAAAACATACGACTCAGCGAAACCGTTCTCCGTCGCCTGTCACTATCAGATCCATCTTCGATACGCTGTATGTTGTGAAAAAACAAAGGGACCTTGACAGGAAATAGATTCCGTGTCATGGCCCCTTTGTTTGTCAGATCATACAGCGTTCTGGAAGGTTTTTTTTCCTTTCACAGCTCCCTCCCTTGGAGATTCGGTCATGCCTAGGCTCAATATGACAAAGGGCCAGTTCATTTTAATGCGCCGAACATCTCTCCTCTTTACTTTCACCACGACATGAGCAAGAGGAGGAGCCTCGACGATACATGCGACATTTTTCTGTCGCGCCGCCGCGTCCGTTCTCCGCTCACCAATGAACGCGCCGCAAGTGAGTTCACTCACTACGCGCCGACGTTGTGTGCGGAAAACATCGGGGTCCCACCGTATTTCCTTCTCCCCCGGCCCCTCGAGTTACCTGAGTTTTCTGCTACGGCGTTGACCGCTTCTACGAAACCGCTCCCTCTGCCTGGTTCGTCTGGCGCTGCACAACCTAAACCCACGCGACTGGCCAACGGTCGTAGTCATGTCCCTCGTCCTCGAAATCCTTTTATCCTCTTCCGCTGTGACCTCGTTCATCAACGAAAGATGATGCCAAGGTCAGACCTAGATGACACGAACATCTCCCGCATAGCCGGAGATCTATGGCGCGAAATGACCGGAGCGCAAAAGAAGCCATGGGTCGAGCTCGCTGCTCAGGAGAAGGCGCGCCACGCCCTCCTGTATCCCGACTACAAGTACGCACCGACTCACAGTGGCTCAAAAACCAAGAAAGCCAAGAGTGATATGGAAGATCGCCCTCCGCGCCAGGTGTCCCAAATGGGCGCTGCCTCGCCCTCTGATCATGCTAAGCCACGTCGCCAGGCTGAACGTCCACGGCCGTACCCTCAATCTATACCTCGAAGACGCTCCTCGTCTTGTCCCCCCGTCGGCGCTGTTCCAGTTCCATCGCATTCACCATTGGATGAATGGACTCCCGCTCTTGTCACCCGAGACGACATGCAACGTCGCCCAAGTCGAACCATCATGTATCAGTCGGTGACACAACAGCCCGTCGTCGAGCCAACTGCTCCAATGCCGGCCGGTTATAGTCCTCTGGTTCCCCTGCAAAGCTTTGACTGGCTCAGTTTGTCGCAGATCGATCCGTCACTACAGGATCACACCTATCCTCTTCCGGACCTGAATCAGAGCCCTGAATCCTACCCAGTGCCGAACTTTGGTTTCTTTGACAATAAACCTGTATGTCCGCCTTTTATGTGTTGACTCGAGCGCTCACTCGTTCGACATAGACATTCATACCTGGCGCAGGCAATCCCGGGTTTACCGCGCAAGAGTTGACGGAATTGGAACGTTTGACAATCGGGACGACCTTTACCGATCCATTTTCCACCCTGGCTGCCATCCCGTTGGATCATGGCTCTCCTTATGCATTCTCCATGGCCATATCGCCGTTTGACTGCTCCGGTTACTCCGCTGGCTCTCCTTGCTCTTCCTCCTCGGGGACATTTTCTTCAAACTAAGGCAAACAGTCTTTACACGTTCAATATCAGGTCAGATTCGATTATACCTCATTTTCTCCCCAGTTCCGCTCACTTGCTTACCTATGTTCTTGCAGTTCGATGAGCCACAGGTCGTTTTGGACCTCCAAAACGGCGACGATATTTATGTTTCTTCACGTTTCCAGCGTAAACGCTGACGCATCTATGCCAACTCTTTCAAAGTCGTGAAAACACGATCATCTTACTCACCCGTATTCGTCCTTTACTACCTCTCTCTTTAATGGACATCGCCCGACGTTCGTTTTGTATACATGGCATAGCCGTTTGTCGCTATCGAGATAGTATACATACGAACTCTGAAAGATGATATAATTACATGTCAAGTCTAATCCCATCTTGTGTCGTTGGTTCACCTGGAAGTCGCTGACCAACTTTCATGTCATTCCGATTCGGATCGATATCGCGTCTCCGGCATCCAAGTCACATTCGCCCAGTCCACCACTCGGCCCTCCGTTCTCGACCTGACCCCGTCTTCCACCATCCAAGTTCCCCACCTCAACCAAACTCGAACATGCCCAAAAACAAAAAATACACCGTCCCAAACGAATCACACCTCTCCCTCCCCGCTCACCCCAACGCAGCGACTCGGACGACCCCCATCATCGACACGCACACCCACCTCCTCACGACGTTTTCCTCCTACAAGACGAAATACCCGACCGGAAGATACGATACCGTGTGGGATTTCGTTCGAGGGGTGTATGACGGGCGGAACGTCAAGGCGATCGTGGACGTGTGGTGTGAGGCGCCGGTACAGCGCGCTTGGAAGGAGGTGGCGGATTCAGCGTTGAGCGCGCAAGACAGGGCGGAAAAATGGGGTGGGATCGAGTATTGGTTCGTAATGGGTAAGTCGGGCCCGTTCTTCTCGTCGGACGTGGGTTGACGGTATTGCCTTGGTTCCGTCATGTATCGGATAGGTGTTCATCCGTGCGTAGGTTCCCCCTGTCGACCGACACATGTACGAGATGGCTCATCGTTTCCTCTAGACACGAAGCCAAGTTTTACAACGATGCGGTCGAACGATCGATGTAAGTACACGATTGAAGTCTTTCATCCCGATGCCAGCCCTCACTCATCACAAGCCTCGAAGCCATGGCTCATCCCCGCTGCGTAGGATGGGGAGAAATCGGGCTCGATTACCACTACGATAACTCGCCTCGCCAACTCCAACAACGCGTCTTTGCGAGACAACTCCGTCAGGCCGTCAAGCTCGGAAAACCGCTCACGATACACACCCGAGAAGCGGAGGAGGACACGGAACGGATATTGAAACAAGAAGTGCCTGCAGATCACAAGGTGGGCCCTTTCCCTAACCCCCCATACTTGTGACTGACACCCTCGCTTCACCGCAGATCCACGTCCACTGCTTCACCGACGCACCCGAATTCGCACGGCGGCTACTAGACCACTTTCCTAACCTCCACATCGGCATCACGGGCGTCATTTCGTATTCGACGAACCTCAACACCGCCGCACTCGTCCGTCAAATGGCCGGAGCGACCGCTGGCTCAGACGGACTGCGCATCCTGCTAGAAACGGACGCACCGTTCATGGTACCTTCGAATATCTACGGGTCACTGCCGGAACTCAAGGGGAGACTACCGCTCTGTCATACGGCGATGATCCCGTGGGTGGCTGATTTCACAGCGGGTGTCATTGGAAGTGGATGGGGGTCAGCGAACGTCATGCAGCGCGCGAACCAAAATGCTCGGTTCGTGTACGGTATCGATATATCCTAGTAGATTCCGTCATGGGTTGAACGATGATAGAGAGTGCATCAAGGTTGTTTCACTTTGTACAATCTTTTGAATTGGATAGAAATTATGATACAATATACACAAGGATGAGAGTCGTAAATACGTGCGTACGATCAGGTAGCAAGAGATCACGATCACGATATCATAAATCAGACTTTAGCTTCGTCTGACTGTGACGACGAAAAATCGTTGGTAACGTTGAGTGCACGTTCTTCTTTTCGAATAAAGGCCTCGCGCGCCTCCGAGTTGACGGCACCGAATATGATATCCATCTCTTCCAAACTGCGACCCTTGGTCTCGGGTATGATGCTACAAACAACGGGTCAGCGCTCGAGAACATCGCACTGTAGATATCCCGCCTCACAGAGAAAAGACAGTCATGGCGCCAATGTTGATCGCGCCAAACAGCATGAAAAGCTTGTAGCCCAGGTTCGCTTCGATCGTAGGCGTCACTTTGGCCACGACAAAGTCTAGAGGATAGTTGAGCGCTGGGAAACGGACGGATGTCGCTGTACGTACTCCATAGCCACTGCGATCCAGAAGCCACGGCAAGGCCATAGTGCCGTGTTCGCGTTGGGAAAATATCAGCAACGTAAACCCATGGGAGTGGTCCCCAACCCATCGAATAGAAGCAGACATAAATATACAGCATCGCGGCCATGGCCTTCGAAGACGGTGGCGGAGGGGGTGCAACTTGGCCGGGTAAAACGGTTACGACAGGGTGCGTCTTGAGAATAGCACCAATGATAAAGAATGTAGTGCCCATTCCCAGTGCAGAGATAAACAGCGATGGCTTACGACCGAGACTGTCGACCATCAGGAAGACAAAGATCATGGTGGCTATCACTTTGACGATACCATAGATCCCCGAGGCCAGTAAGGAGTTGGTTGTTCCGGAATACCCAATCTACATCCAACGGATTGAGGGTCACACAAGGGACCAAATTTACGGTAAACTCTCACCGAAGTGAATATTTGGGGTGCATAGTATCCGACGGAATTCTGTCCGCTCCATTGCTGTAAGAGGAAGATGACAAAGGCAAGAAGGAATCGGATGAAGTTGCCTTTTCCAAAGAAGGCTTCCTTGATTCCGAGCCCTTGACGCGCCTCGCGTTCTTCGTTTATTGCAGCTTCAATTTCTGCCATTTCATGCCTGACTGAGGGTGAATCATACGGCTCTCTGCGAAGGAATGCAAGATTCTCTATCGCCTCCTTAATACGACCCTTGGAAGCTAACCAACGCGGTGATTCCTGGAGAAGATAAGTTGGTACCAGATCAAAAGAAGGTCAATTTACCTTGACAGTAAACAATCCGAGACACATCAACCCAGCGGGAACAAGTTGGAAACCAAAAGGAACTCTCCACACATTGGGGCTGTTGTCCATGTGCAATCCAACACCAACTAGACGTATAGGGATTAGAGCTAGTGTAAATGCAACGACGCACGGGCTCACAATTGATAAAATATGAGATCATGACTCCAATCGCCACCATGACTTGAAACAAGCCGGTGATCCGCCCACGAACGTCTTTGGGCGAACATTCAGACACATAAGCAGGGGCAACAGCAGAGATCCCGCCAATGCCAACACCCGATACGACACGTCCACCATAGATGTACCCGATACCATGACTACCACCGGCTACCGTGGTAAGGATCTGTTAGAGTCAGTGTGAAGTTTCATAATGCTGCCAAGCCAAACTCACAGCACCGACGCAAAACACAAGCGTGAACCCAACAAGAGTCCAACGACGCCCAAAATGTGCTGTGAAAGGTGCCCATATCAACACACAAGATGCGGAAGACCGATCGAGTCGTCTACCTGACAGGGGTGCACTTCCCAGAGCACCAAAGAATGCACCAGCCTGGAGAACAGAGACTACGTTGGACGAAACCGTTACGTCCTCATTTTTGTTGACTGTGCCATCGGGACTGATGATGCCAAAATGTGTCTCGAAGTAGGTTTGGGTCACGACACCTCCAGCGATACCTCTAGCGGAGAGTGAGCTAGAAAATATATCTTCGACTAAATGCTGAGACGCACGTATCATAACCAAACAGTACGATGCCCCAGTAAGCAACAAAAGCCAGCCCTGTTGATGGGGATAAGGCACTTGCGAGAAGATACTAAATCTCCAATCACTCACAATATACTCGGATATTCTTGAAGTTAACAATGGACGACATCTGGGCGAACGTGCGGTGGCGGGCAAAGGCAACGTTCTGAAACCAAGAAGCAGTCCCCGTATGATCTAACAATTTTCATAATGAAGGCTCTCTCTTATATGAGCGTGAGTCGGTTCGTGGGGAACCCCGTAACTTCTGTGCCTGTGGGATGGGCGGACCGGCGGCGGACCGGGGAGCGTTGTGAACATGATCCAAGGCTGTTACATTGTTACAAGGTTTGCTTGACACGCGAGTCGTCGTGGACTTTGTGTGGGGAGTGAGAAGTACAATGACAGCGGTGAGGACAAGTTGCAAAAAGTGACATTGAGCCAGAGTCAAGGAGCGCTCGTGAAGGACTCGCCCTTATGACAGAATGTGAGCTGGAATTGCCAGTGTGTTCGGCACATGAGCCTCTGGCCCCGGTAGGTCAAGATTGCAGCGGGATACTGAAAGACAATAGAGCTGCACGCGTAGATGCATGTCGATGCATCATGGTAAAATGTTATTTAGAAGGTCATCTGACATCGTTCGACTTGTGATCCCGCCAAACTCGGTATCCTTTCAAATCAACACTCGATAAAGGTTGGGGAGGGTGAACGTTTGAACCCTCACCGGTAAGGTCCGCCCGTGCCGTGCCGTGTAGGTGTTGTAGCCTACACCTACAGAAGAACGGCAAAAAAATGTCGCTCCCGGTGGGGAGTTCGATAGCCGTCCAGCGGGTGATATTTGTGCCCTTGATGTTAGGTAAGCAATAATCAGCGCCTCCCGATACATACTGCCTGCCACCTTGGCCTGCGCGATGGCGCAGAAACCATCAAAAAAGCGATCAAAAGCACAGAAAGATCATCATGTAGCACATGTCCACCGTCGCCAAGGCGAAAAGAGAATACTCTACCTTCTCTCGGGCCGTCAGCGGCTCTAGCCCTCTCAACATTCCCCCAACCTGTTGACATAGTACAACGGTTTGGAGGCGACGTTACAACGCCATCCATCGTAAAAAAAAAAACGCGCAAAAGCCTCGATCAATGAACTTCGAGATAGTAATACTGAGATGGCTGGACTCGACTCGTCGGAGGGCAGCCAATGCTGAAAGATTTACCATCCCGAAAACAGGAGAAGTTGGCGGTCTTGAAAGAGGTTTCTACGATACCTGTAGACGTGACCCCAGTAATTCCTTCCAGCGGGAGTGGTACCTTGATGATGATTCACTGAGAGAGAAATGGAACAGGTGACGACGAAATTGACCAACTGCTAGCCTACCGTGTATCTCTTGTAAGTCATTATTTCATTCTCTTGGTGAGTAGCACGTTGATACTTAGCGCCGTCAAAGGTGTTTACATCATTGTACACTTTCGTTGTACTTGGGCGTTGCCCTCCCCATAAAGGTGCACCCTCTTTCTACTCGGTAATTCACCATGAATATACAATGCCAGTCACTAACCTGCCACCTTATCGCCGAGGAGAACAAGTCAGTTAGAACAGAGTACACCCATTGACTCTCGTGGGTCTCGATCTTTGCTTCCTCGTCCCCACTTGACACACAGAGCTAACCGGCCTGTTGTTTACACTCAGCAATCGAAGCTTCCGTGGTGACTCAAAATCTATGCGAACCTCGATCGGCTCCGATCGTTGGTACGCTACATCGCAAGGAAGATAGTCCTCATAGATACGGCGGTTTGCGGATAGGACTCGTCTCCTGAAATGAGTTCAGGCACCCGCGAGGCTGACGACGGCACAGCATGAAAGGGTCATCTCTCCCCTATTCAGCGAACATGGTACCTGGTCGTGACGAACCGTTCAACATTCAGTTATCATCGAGCACTTCAAAGGTATGCGCCACCGTCGACGGCCGCATTGCATACGGAGGATGGGCTAGCCCGATAGGTTAGATCATATACTGTTGGACTGTTCCAATTTATTATGGTTTTATGCTGCGTCAGAGGCAAGTTGCGTTGACGATGTCTGCACCTCGATGAGTATCACGCGCATCGCAACCTACGTTGCGAGTCTTGCACCTACGCCCAAACCCAAGTAAAAAGTTTACAGTATCGAAGGGTATCTTCATCGGATAAATACTCCATCGTCCTGGCTAGGTACATGAGTTTCGGTAGTCGCTCGCGCCAAAAACATTGACACGTACCCACCGGAATGCAGAAATCACTAGGCACCAATATGTATGTACAGGATCCGTTGATCAAAAGGTATCTCCCTCGAAACACGCTTCATCGTCCTATGCAACGCCAACGCCGCACGGGTGTGATCCAGACGACCAGACTCATCCAACATATGTTCATAAAACGTCGATGTGATCTCGTTCGTGTGTCCATCATCCACAGCCCACATCGTCCCAATCACAGAACGACACCCGGCGAACTGCATCGCCGCAGCGAGATGGATCACCTCATCCGGACTCTCCTCGTCTCCCACAGTCGTATGACAGGCAGACAGATACGCAAACTGGGCGTTCTGCAAGTTGTATCGCATGATGTTTTCGACCTTCAACAATCCGTCACCCAGCGCGAACCCGGACTCGAACGGTCGCTTTCGATCTGGGATCCCATGACAGGCAAGGTGAACAAAGTGGTGCTTGTCCAGCTCTTCCGCAACCTTGGCAATCGTTGCGTCCTGGTCTTGAATGCAAGTGATGGTCGCGAAAGGTGTGATACGTTGTGATATACTGGACAGTTCAGTGTTCACTGAAACGAGTTTGTTTTGTCCCGGGGCCTGTGCTTGCCCTACGACCAAAAAACGCTGCCGTTCGATGGACGCGTCCTGAGATGGTTTATGACGAGCGCGGACGAGAGCTGTCAAGGTCGGTGTATAGGAAGAAATATAGAGACTGGACAGATTCGGCTGGCCTTTCCTATATGAGCCGGCGGCATGCAATGGAAGAAGAGAGAACTCGGCCGTCGGGCACCACCAGATCCGCGATCGATGTGGACAAGACTGTTCAAGCCTTTTCACGATCGGGAAAACGGCCACGTCCCAGAGTTCTCGTAGGAG
>JBBPNM010000399.1:0-10318 GCA_038090895.1 Boletus bicoloroides
CATCAAGAGGAAGGTCCTCTGGATGATAGACCCGTGAGGAGCGTAAAAACTCTGTGCGAAGCACTTTACCACCCTTCCTTAGCGAGGGCGCCGAAATCTGCACAACATTGATTCGGACGCAGTTAATGAGCACGTATGGATGGAATATGCTTGCCTGAAACTTGGTTAACACCATCTGAATGAATAGCACGACGTCTCCCAGATGGCTAACAGCCGTTTGTGGGTCGCCTTTGTATCACTCAATGAGTATCCTCATATTGTTAAGAGGTACACATACCAATAGTTTCGCAATCGTACTCGTGAAGTAATTCCAACGCCTCGAACACGAGGTCCGTAATCTTTAAGTGGAGAGACAGAATATCGAGCGCGAAATCATGCGCATAGAGAATCTTGGTGAGATGACTTAGGATTTCCAAATCTCCAGATTTTGAGTGGGATGTAAAACGCTACGGATATTCATTGCTCAATGTGCAAGGGTCTACATTCTCAATTACTCACTTTATGGACTACTTGAGCGAAGAAATGGTGGCTCCCGGGTTCCAGACGGATACGATGTAATAATATCTGAGTATCTTCCTCACTAAGTTCCATGGTGAGTCTTGACTCAAGGTAACTCTGCAAAATGTCGTTGGTCAATACTCTACTCGGGCGACGACTGTCTCACCTCAAGTGTACAGTTATGTTCGAAAGCTTCAGCCTGAAGGCGTGTTCCAGAATCGTTTGCGAGAGTGGGATCCGCAGTCACTGCGAATGCCTGGTCTATGAGTCCAACAGTGTATAGTTGCTGTATCAAATCTCTGACGAATGAACCTGGGCTGACATTCAGGTATGAGTAGATAACCACATCTCAAAGGAGGAACCCAACCCAGCAGTTTCTTCTTCACCTGTTTCCCTGGTCCTCGCCTGCGCTTGTACACGATCACACCGCGACAGCAAATCGGAGCGTTGAAGCACCGCTGAGACTGCAGCATGCATTGCAGCCCGCTGTAGAAGGATGAGGTGATGTTAGCCTACGAAGGCGGTAACGACACACCCAGTCTGCCTCGACCGTTCCATGGTTCTCCAGCTCATTCTCAAATATGTGCAAGAGGCGAGGCAGCTGTAGATTTGAGCTCAATATAATGACGTTCATGCGCGTAACAAGGCATCTCACGCGACCAAGGACAAACGTTGACCATATGAAAAAAGATCCGTCATGGATGCCTTTCGGTGAGCTTTGTGCAATACAGGTCATGGACCCCAACAGCATCTGGGTGTAAAAGACATTTGAAGCCAAGGATGTCCATCGCAATAAACCTGTTAGCAGTGCCACGGCCTCCAAACCACTACCGGCACCATAATCGCTAGCCCGGGATGCAATCTTGCAAGTTGTTAACGCAACAGTAATGAAATGGAAGAACGACTCACGAGAGACTGTAACAATAGGCCGCAGGAGATAAAATCAGCTTCGAGGTTGGAACCCAGCATATCACTCTTCCCGAGGGCGAGTTGGCTATGTATCATCTGTGCCTCACGAGCAGCCTTGGCATCATCTCCAATCAGGAGACTCAAGGAGAACACGAATGTCTCTAGCACTTGACGGACCTCTGGAGAGAGTCGCACGGCATGGAGTAAGTCATTGGCGTCTCCAAAACATATCATGGCTTGGGTTGTCGACACTTGCAAAACATCTGGAACGCAGGGTAAAAGCAGGGTGATAAGCTCTGAAGCGGATGTCGAGAGTGTGTGGAAACCGGAAGGTGGGAGGGTGGAGGCTTGACGGAGGAAAGCTAGCGCATCGTTTACTATGGCTAGTATGGTAGTTTGGGAACTCGCAGAAGGTAGAAGGGAGCCGAGCGGTGGCATTCCAGAGGCGTAGTGGTTATCCAACGCTATGCGACAAAGTGCATCGAGTGTTGAGCCATTTTGAAGCTGTGATGATCTTGCGGCGCGAAGGAACGTAGCAACAAAATCTGAAGTGGATACAAGCCCGTTACTCAAGGCGTGTCTGAGATAGCCTAGGAGAATAGGATTGGCATCATAGATTGTGCATAGATCGATAACTGCATCTGTGAAATTCCAGTGGGTGGTTGATGAATTAGTTCCCTGACAGCAAGCACATGTTTGCACACCACTAATTGCGGGCCCGACGCTAAGTGAGCCGTGGAGCGACGTTTCTCTATCCACGCATAGTTTGCAAAGTTCCAACCACTTCAAGTGCGAGCTGATGGATTAGAATGGATGTCCAAGCTTCTAGCCGTACCTCACCTGAACTGGAGAGATGCCACTCTGATATGAATTCCGTGTCAAACTCGCTAGGGACATGGAATGTCCTTGCAAAGCACAAGTGGCCGTTCCAAAAGATGCAATGTTCGGGAAAATGCAGGCGTGCCAACACGGGTATACACCTCGTATTTATTCTCGCTCCATTGATCAAGTTCAATCTAATTTATGACACCCTTTGTGCAAGAGGTAATGAACAACGCAATGTCACGAGGAAAGGTATGTATCGAAAAAGTCCCAAAGCGCAGCGCATCAAAAAAGAACGACTATCTTCCTTTAAATCTTCAGTCTGCCTGCGGAGACTAGTAAATTAATGGTATCAACTCCATCATACTTTGGACATGAGGCGCCGTGTCTCTTGAGGAGTGAAGCGCAGAATGGTTGATAAGACCCGTACAAGGTTTGGCTATAGAAGTTTATCACCCAGATGCCGAATTAATTGGTCTTGAGTACTTACTCTCATCTCCTTGTGTTCTAGGAATTGAAGAATGACATTCCGCAGGTACTCATAGTTTATATCTTCTTCATTCCTGACCAGAGGGAGCGAAGACGAAGAAGGCGCGTCTGGGATCGAGGAGATAGAAGTACGAGAGTCCGTGGTTTCTGGTCGAGTCCAGTATCCAGCACCCGGATTGCGCTGTCTTTCCAGAACGGCGACCGAGTTTTGGACCTTTCGAAGTTCATCTCGAAGGGACTGTTTCTTGTTAGTGAGATAATACCGGAAAATCAGATATCATACTTTATTTTGTGTGCGTAACTGAGCTTCTCTGGATCTACTCTCCTCGAGTTGTTTCTCGCTGTCATCAGCACGGGCAGCAGCTTCCAAGAGGCGTCGGTGGAGAATTGACTACGTCAAGATAACCAATTAGCAAGACGCTGGCTTGGAATGTATGCACGCTCACCTCGGCATCCTTGGAGGCATCAATATGCGTTTGGAGTTCATATAACCGACCAAACTGAGATCGAGCCTCGGTTTGGAGCTTCTCGATCTCAGCTTTCAACGCCCCAGTCTTATCTTCATCCCGCTCGCGCAATTGGACAGAGGACTGAAGCATGCGTTTTAGTTCCTCTGTCTCCTTGGTCTTTTCCGTGAGCTTGCGACTCCAGGTTGCTTCGGCTTCGGTGCGCTCTTTCTCAGCGGTGGATAATGTCCTCTTGAGTTCCGAGAGCTTCGCCTCGTATTTGGTTTCTATCGAGGAGACTAGCTGTGAAATTTCCTCTGCAGAAACGCCGGAGACTTGCGATTGCATTTCGTGCTCCCCCTGAAGTTCACAGACTTCATCAGTAAGTAGACTGATTCGCTCTTGCAATTCTTTCAGTTGGAACCCAAGCTCTGTGTTCTGTGCTTGAAGTGACTCCGAATGGCACTGAGAAGACTCGAGTTCAGCCTGTCGTAGCTCCAGCTGCTCGAAGAATGATCTATTTTCGCCACTGAGGTTGGCTACCGTGTTCTCAAGGGTGCTGATACGGGATTTTTTGGCATTAATTTCAGCAGAGGACGAAGTCTGGGAGGCTATGAGCAGTCAACTAACACATTGCACTGTGCGTCACCTTCTGTGCGTTCATTTCGGCATCAAATTGTTTTTTTACGGTTTGAATATCCCTTTCCGTGCGGTCCTTTGTGGCAGCGATGTCCTTGTCAAATTGCGCTCGCAACCCAGCAACCGCTTTCTCGCGTTCTGCATTGGCCGCATCGACTTCCCTTTCCAAGTTGGCTCGCTCAGCGCGATCCTTCTCCTTCTCCTCCAAGCTCCTGTCTTTCGTCTCATTCAGCTCTCGCAACGCATCGTCCCTCTCCTTCTCTGCCTTCACCAACTTTTGTCTCACAGTTTTGAGTAAACTTATGGCCTTCACTCTCTTCTCCTCCTCCTCTTTGGCCATTCCGTTCGCCTTGGTGACTTCGGCGCGCAGGTGTTCGATATCAGAGTTGCGCTTAGCATTGTCCTCTTCTGTTTGCGAAGTTGCAGATTGCGATGCAGTGACGAGGGCTTCAGCTTCGCTTAATTGTCGTCGCAATTTTTCGATTTGATCTGACTGAAGACCAGTCTCCAGTCGGTGGGTGTCCCGGAGTTCCTCCAATCGTTCTTCCTGCCCTGTAAATGTCATTTTTTGAGGAACGACGAGAAAGTAAGGATAACGGGCGTACGCGTGAGTTTTCCATTGAGTCGCTGTAATTCGTCTTGGCCGAGCTAGGGAAAAAATAATGACCAGATCCATCATAGTGGGACATCCCACTTACCTCGACTTTTATATTGACATTGATAAGATACTCGCGCAAGGCTGTGACGTCCTTGGATCCTTCTAACGGAGTCAACTCACTGATGACACCATCTATATCCTGCCTTTCAACTTGAAGTTTCTTAAACGAAGTGGATACGTCTGGTACTCCCAATGTTGATGCTAGCCCAAATGTACAAGATATGTGGTCTCACCTGCAAATCTTTGCTCCACCAGTTTGAGGCGCTCTTGAAGGGCTTCGACATCTACATCATTGGACCTATCGGCGGTTATCGTAGGTTCAGGTTCTGCTTCGACACTCTCTTCTCCAGAAAGATCTGCGTCCACAGTTGACGCGTCAACAACCTCGGAAGCTTGGGTGCATTGTTGGATCGGAGGTTGTTGGAGGTCCGTACTCGTCACCTGTGGCGCTTCTTGCGTCGGTGTTACGCAGGGATTGGTAATAGAGTCACTGTGTGTAACATCCGCTGAGTTCACAGCTGAGCTAGTAGGATCAGTTGGTGGCGTTAGGTCTGGTGGTTGCGTAGCACCATTGGGTTCTTGTGGAGGAGCCAAGGGTTCATCAAAGTGTCCAGATTCATCGGCCTGAACGGAACCGCCAATGGGAGTGTCGAGAACAGATGCTGTGGTACCTATCGCAATACTTGGGGAGTCTGACACTGGGGTCGAAGTAGGTGAAAGTGGACGCTGAGTAACGGGGGTGGGGGACGCGCTTGGGGCGATACCTGGTGAAGATTCAGACACGGCCAGGGATGCACGCAAACGCTCCTCAAGGGTTGTCTTGCGCAAACCAGAATCGCTCGTGCTCTTCGTAGTTGAGGAAGGGCCGGGGCTGGCAGACCGTGGCCTGGGTATGTTCTGCTGAGCAGGACTCGCGCTCCGTTGGGCCGCAATTGACTTGCGGAGATTCACGCGAGCATTTTCAGCCAATTGTGCAGACGACTGGCGCAGAGGGTCTGGTGACTGACTCCTAAGATCAGCAGACAAGGGATTGTCTTGAGATTGGAGGGGCTGCGCGAGACTTTCTACTGCCTGGCGGAACTGGGAAAACATTCGGGGTTGGGAGGAAGGGCGATACGTCGCAACTTTAACACGACTCAGTTGGACCTTTAGCGGTAGTGGACGACCATCCATCACATTCAAACCAAGTACAAAGTACAGAGCAGATAAATTACGAGGATTCGTCGGGAGACAAGTCTACTTGTTTGCCTTTACCGTTTGGGGGAATTGGAGAACTCTCCCTTGGGGACTCTGATGAGGCTAATGGGGAGGTGGTATTCGCGAGTTGCCATGACGGTATGGACGGTCTAGCCGAGAATGCTGGTAATGGGGTTGAGGGGGAACTTGAGAGAGCACTTGGACCACGACTGAGTAAAAGTGCCTTGAGTGACTTGAGTTCTTGTTGGAGTTCTGCGAGGGATTGTTTCTGAGATTCCTTGTTCTTTTCGATCATCTTGAACGGGATGTTGTTCAGAGGGAAGAGAAAGGGAAAGATGAAGAGTACCTTGGGTAACATATCTCGGATGTTCTCGATCTCGTCGCGAATTTCACGCATTTCATCCCTTGTTTTTGCCTCTCCTTGGCGCATTTCGACGACTACTTCCTGGACATCTCTAGACGCCTTGTCGACTCGCTCTTTTTGCTCGTCGACTGCTGCGCGCACGGAAGCGGTTTCGGCTTGTATTTCTTTTAAAAGAGCCTCTGCGGCGTCGAATTGGGCGGTGAGGGCGTCGCGGTCTTGCTCGTAGGCGGTGGCCGATGGTGGTTTCAGATGGGGCAGGAGGTATTTCTTGAAGAGGGAGATGGCGCCGTACGCTACGGTGCCTGATAGCACGGCAGTGATCTGAGTGGGATGAGAAAGGGTGAGAGAGGATATGAGAAGACGCACGAAATAGTCACGCCAGTCCCATTGGAAGTGGTACGGGGCAGTGAATGGTTGTGAGGACTGGTTAGTTGCGAGTCTGATGGCGTGGTCTATTTCTTGGGGAGACAAGCCCTTGGCTTCGAGGAACTGGACGCGTTGTTGAAGAGGAGCGTTCTGTGTCTGGTGAAAGTGAGCGGTGAGAAGGAGAAGAAGGAGAAGAAGGAGAAGAAAGACATGCGTTTGGGTCTGACAAGAACGCGACTGCGTTTTTGAGGTGATCTGGTCTGTCCATGACAAGCCACTCGATTCACACTCCGCTCCGGTTATAATTTTCTATTACTCGCTCTCTCTTCTTTCCCTAGTCATGTTTCGTTTGGCAGCAGTCCTTCGCTCCCCAACAGGTTCGTCTCTTCACCTCTCTCCACTGCCATCCCTTGACCTCCATTCAGCTATCAGAGCTTCAGCTCGTTGCCGAACGACGACGTCGAGGCCTTCTCCGTCACTCTCCGTCCCCTCGTTTACCTTTGGTTAGCCCCTTCTCCTTGTACATATTCTCCCTCCTTACCCTCCATTAGCGGGCAGACGTCGCTATGCTGACCTTGCCACCAAATTCTCCCGCTCCAAGCCCCACATGAACATTGGGACCATTGGTATCCTCTCCTCTCCTCCCCCGCGACGCGTCTTGACGCGTTCACAGGACATGTTGACCACGGAAAGACAACCCTCACTGCTGCCATCACCAAAGTTCTCGCAGACAAGGGTTCAGCCAAGTTCACGGACTACTCACAGATCGACAAGGCTCCCGAGGAAAAGGCCCGTGGTATCACCATCAATTCTGCCCATGTAGAATACGAGTCCGATGATCGCCACTATGCCCACGTCGATTGTCCTGGTCACGCTGACTGTGGGTTCTCCATATCCCCTACCCCCCTACCACTCATCTCTCCTACTAGACATCAAGAACATGATCACCGGCGCTGCACAGATGGACGGTGGTATCATCGTCGTCTCCGCCACCGACGGCCAGATGCCTCAAACCCGCGAACACCTTCTCCTTGCTCGCCAAGTCGGAATTAAAAAACTCGTCGTCTTCATCAACAAGGTCGACATGGTCCCTGATGCCGAAATGCTCGAGCTTGTCGACATGGAGATGCGCGACCTACTCTCGACATACAACTTCGATGGCGAAAATACCCCTATCATCATGGGTTCAGCTTTGGCTGCCCTTGAGGGTCGAGACGATGAGATTGGCAAAAGCAAAATTCTTGAACTCGTACAAGCATGCGATCGCTGGCTCGATGTTCCCCCTCGTATGTCTTTCCTATTTCATATCACCTATAGAATAAAGTCGATCATTTCCCAAAGGTGACCTCGACAAGCCTTTCCTTATGCCTGTCGAGGATGTATTCTCCATTCCTGGTCGTGGTACTGTGGCTACTGGTCGTGTAAGCAAAGTCCATCCACGATGTGCGGTTCGTTGATTCACTCTTCTCGTTAGGCAGAGCGTGGTGTGATCACAAAGGGTGAAGAAGTCGAGATTCTTGGCCTCGGTTCGCCACTCAAGACCACTTTGACTGGCATCGGTCAGCATATTGATCTTCCTCTTCTCAACATACTAACTTGTACTCCGACAGAAATGTTCCACAAGGAGCTGGACAGAGTAAGCGTTCCTTCTTCTCTGACAAGGTCCAGTGCCCCATAATTGCTGTTGACAGGGTGAAGCCGGAGACAACATGGGTGTTTTGCTTCGTGGTGTCAAGCGAGAACAACTCAAACGTGGTCAAATTATCGCCGTCCCTGGTTCCATCAAAGCCGTCAAGCAATTCCAAGCCCAACTTTATGTCCTCACCAAAGACGAAGGTTTGTTCTATCGGCCCTTGCATATCATTTGTGCTGAATCATTCCAGGTGGACGCTACACGCCATTCGTGTCCAACTACCGCCCACAACTCTTCCTTCGAACTGCTGACATCACCACATCACTGACATTCCCACCTGACACACCGGATGCAGAGGACAAAATGGTAGGTTATGTTGCACATAGGCAAGCGTTATCTTAACTCGTACACCAGGTTATGCCCGGCGACAATGTAGAGATGATTTGTTCACTCCAAACGGACGTCGCCGCAGAAGTTGGTTCTCGGTATGTCTTCAAATCCCAGTGTCACTCGGTGGCTCAGACCGCACTATGTTTACAGATTCACGCTTCGTGAGGGCAACAAGACGAGTGAGTATTGTGTGCTTGCCGCCGAGAACGGGACTGACTTGAATTTATCCAGTTGGCACTGGTATTATCACCAAGATCTTGGAATACGCATAAGAGATGGATATATGAAGTTCATATAATTTTTTGCTATCATGTTATATCGTCACGCAATATCCTTCAACATCTCCTCTCGGCATTGCCTATTAGTAGACAATCATACTCCGTGCGAAAAGTGCGTGATGGGTGGACAGTTATCTTGGTCATGACCTCAGATGTGTCGGAGTGAACCTGAACTAGTCCAATGAATCATCAGGAATTCTAAAAGATAGAACTGTTCTGGGCATCACGGAAAGGTTGGCTTTTACTGGCCTCGCAAGGTGTCTAAAATGAACCTTGTTACACGTTATTCAGTTGACGAACACCTGCAAGATGCTTGATTCACTTCCGCCGAAAAAGATACGAGAGGAGCCCGTGTTGTGAGTATAGCGATGGACGCTAGGTAGTTCTTACATATATACAAAAAATGATTTCAGTGGTGGGGCCACCGGGATTGTTAGACTGCATCCCTGGGTCCTCTACAATTCCGATTGAATGTGTGTGGTGATTGGTACTTGGGGTCTATGAAGATGACTCGTACTTGTACTTTTCCCCGCGGGCCTCCATTCTCTGTTTTGCCTCTTTCAGCGCCCATGTTTGTATGCTAGGGGGAATCGGTCAATTTACGTGTAGGGGAAAGCAACGGCACACAGGTACCTGGTGTCAGGCTTGTAGTAGAGCAATACTGCAGCCAAAGTCATCGACCCAAACATACCAAAGTACCATATGTTTTCCCATTCCTCTTTCACTCGTTTCTGACCTGGCGGTAGTGGCTGGAATGTGTGCGGGTTTTGAGTCACCGGGTTGCATGCGAGTGGAAGCGAATTACCTTTTCACCAAACAACCAACCAGTGGGTTCATTGTAATGGGGTGCACCGTGTGATGCATAGCGACGACCGAGAACGCGTCGAGGTAGTACTGTGATTGTCCGCAGAGATGGTGGCATGAGTGGTACTACCAAGTTGTGCTGTGTCGTTTTGTTGCGGACGCGTTCGGCGATGATCAGGTAAACAAATACAAATAGGGTACCAAAGTATCATGAAATAGATCTAGACAAGATAGAATAGTCGCATTCATCCTCTACCTCGCCTTCCGAGTCTTTGGAAAAGCCTGGAGACATTTCATCTATGACGAACCTGCATCCCGTGTCAGTCCAGTCTATGATCAGGAAGCGCATCAGCGCACCCTGTCGACTTGTAGAATAGCCTTGCTGTATGGTTTGCTACAGGTACATGAGCGACGTCATGGGTTGAATGAGATTTGGAATGACCTTTGAACACGGTGAGCATAATCTTTGTCATGTCCCATTGCGCGCCGATATCAAAGAGCATCTGGATCAACAACCTCCCAAGACCGAACCGTCTAGAGTCCTTTGATACCTGGAGTTCATAACTCATACACGACGTCAAAGTGACCAACCTACAGCGAGTCAAGTCCGGGACCTACCAGTAAATCACGTTTTGACGAGCCTCCCTCTCAAAACGGAACATGGAATAGGCGATAATACCTGAGCCCTCGAGATCGTTTGTTGGGTCCGAGAAATCGCGTGCAATAACAAATCGACTCAGTGGATTAAACATTTCTTTCCTTTTCTTCAGAGGATTCCAGCCAAACGAAGAGGCACAGTATCTGAGACGGGTTTGACATGGTGAA
>JBBPNM010000400.1:0-10314 GCA_038090895.1 Boletus bicoloroides
TCGGACTTGAGTTCTGACGACACTTCAAGGCACTTTTCGTTGCCAATGGTTCCCAATCTGGCGCAGCGGCGTCTCCGATTGTTGCCGGTTCGAGGGTCAGCTCCTGCCGCAGTCGCTGAAGACTGATGGATCACACACTGTCTAGGTATCACGCTGGTCAATATCAGCTCACTCAATGAGGTCGTCAACGCGATAATCCTTATCTTCACCCTGAGTGCCGCTAACTCGGATCTATATATCGCATCGCGCACATTACACGGCCTTGCCTTGGAAGGAAAAGCCCACCGAATTTTCGCGAGGGCTAGCTGGACTGGGGTGCCGTGGACTTGTCTGTTATCGGTCACGATGTTCTGTAGCCTGGCGTTTCTCAATGCGAATTCGTCTAGTGCCACCGGTGGGTCCATCATGATGTCAGATGTCAGCCACTGCGCCACACTGACGGCGTGCGTAGTTTTTGCGTATTTTGTCAATCTTCTGTCTGCCTATGGTGCGTTGACATGGATGGCTATTACATATACCCATATGTGAGTTTCTAAAACTCATCAGTAGTCCTGATGCTGACGCGTGGATACAGTCGGTTTATGAGTGCTCTGAAGGTGCAGGGTATCTCACGAGATACACTGCCGTACAAGGCGCCGTTGCAGCCTTATGGCTCCTGGTTCGCATTGATCTGCACAGGAGTCATCACGTTTTTCAAAGGCGAGTGACTGTATGATGGAGAGTACATGATGCCAACCTGTGATGCAGGGTTTGATACGTTGATTCCGTTCAATGGAGGGCTGTTCGTCACGTGAGTGCATAGCAAACCTATGGAGTGTATGAGTAACTGGGTGTGACCGCAGGGCATATATCCCGATTCCTGTGTTCCTCCTCCTGTGGGTCGGCTACAAAATGTATTTCCGAACGAGTCTCATACCCCCCGAGAAAGTTGACTTGGTGAGTGAGAAGATGGAGGAAGAGGAGGAAGAGCGGCAGGAGAAGGAAGAGATGGTGGGGAAGCGGGGCAAGTGGGAAAAGATTCTTGAGGTGCTGTAATGAATTGCACATGGATGGGGAGAAACGCCCAAGTGGATAAAAATTGCACGTTCGTGACAGGTCACACAAAGGAACACCAAAGTGAAGTTCATGACGATAAGTTATGTAATGGAAGGTGGTACAAAGGGT
Source organism: Boletus bicoloroides (assembly GCA_038090895.1). Taxonomy (NCBI): domain Eukaryota; kingdom Fungi; phylum Basidiomycota; class Agaricomycetes; order Boletales; family Boletaceae; genus Boletus; species Boletus bicoloroides. Next base: position 1,165 of record JBBPNM010000400.1, read on the forward strand.
GTAATGACGAAGACAGAACGTTGCGAAGCTTGTGATACAGATGTGGTTGCCAAATAAGAGATTGAGATTATTAGTGCATGGTAAAGTATCGTGCGAGATCACGTTCTAATGCTGGTATTCGTGGCCAAAATCCTAGCCGACGTGGATGGCTGGCGTTGGCGATTGGCGGTATGGAGAGCGAGGAGCACCTCGGCGTTGTCGTTGGTATTTAGTACATCGCGTATAGACTTTTCAGCCAGCATACAAGTCTAGGGGTAGCAGTTGAGAGAAGGCGGGAAAACGGTGCGCAGTATGACTCACTCTGCTGTAGCCACCGCGCTGAAGGGGTTGACGAGAGATGGCGATAGCATTGTGGATACTGTCATAGGCGTATCTTCGCCTGATGGGGTTCAACGGTCAATGGGAGATGAGTACCACCAAGCACAAGTTTACGAACAAGACGCTCTCGAGTTCGCTACGCGAACGCGGGATGATGAATAAGTCTGAGCCAGAGAGGTAGCGGTTGAACGCCTGGTAGGACGCGCATCCTGCAACGAGAGTTTCGTTGAACGAGGGATGGTCCTGATCCCATGTGAACCAGTTTTCGCTGTCAAAAGGGTGAGTAGGAAAGAGAGGTGAGGTGAACGGGACGTACGTTAGATGGGAATGAGCGATTGCCTCTGAGGTATGTGGAGCGAGGAAGCGATCCATAATCAAGGTGGACTTGGGGGGGTAAGGAAAGGAAGGGGCGGCCGTGAGGGGGGGGATATATATACGAGTTGATTGGCGCTGTGGATTGAAGAGTTTGGCGGGCGTCTTGTAATATTTAAAAAAAAAAAAGGTGTGATGCGATAAACGTTTTTGTCCACTTGGCTTCCTTTTCCGGGTCGCACGTTCGATGCCGACGTATCGCCGATCGTACTCCGTTGTGGTCGCAGCCAGTCGGCATTATGATATTTCTATATTTCTTTCAATTTAGTAATAAATTAATAACCACCGGATCAGATATGCCATCAGGCACAGCATGGACCGCTATCTACAGTACTCCCTTTCGGCCGGCGGGCGTCGCGTTGACACGCGTGCAACTGACTCTCACCGACTTCCTTTTTTGGTCACGTGCTATGACAATCGCCTCCTCCCCTTATCCATTCTCTTCCATCTTCCAAAATATTCCAATCATTCAGAATGGCCGTTTCTCGTTCCGTGATAAAAAAGGTGCTCGCTATAGAGACAGAAGAAGTTCGTTCATCTTATTCTACTCATCTCCGTCTCCTGACCATTCTTGCAGGGCGTAGGCGCACGCGTTCGGCGATCCATCGGAACGATGAACCTACGCAACTTGACTCCTTTCCTGATGTTAGACCACTTCCATGTCTCTAAAGGCGCCGTAAGCAACAACCCTTGTCCTTTACGCATCTAGCACTGACCCACAGCTGCACTCTCCAGGGTTTCCCTGATCACCCTCATCGAGGTCAAGCAACCGTAACCTACATGCTTGAAGGGTAAGGTCCCCCCTTTTAGTGACACCGTGCCTTACCCTTTGTTCGTATAAAGATCAAGTCGTCACGAGGATTCCGCAGGACATGCTGGAACGATCGAGACGGGTGGCGTCCAATGGATGTGTGCCGTGTGTTATCCACTGCTATAGTCATTCTCCCGTCTTTCATACCCATTTACATCGTGCTTCCATAGGGCAAGGGCATCATTCACGCCGAGATGCCAGTACACGCCCCGGGCGTTCCCGAACCCAGAGGACTCCAACTCTGGATTGACTTGCCCAAGCAGGTATGATCACGTACTCGATCTTGTCCATGAATTCAGTCCACTTACGCCCTGCTCCTTCGTCACAATACAGTTCAAAATGGTGGTAAGCATCTAGTTATGGCAAACCGTCGCGTTTCTTTCGGTTCGTTAATCCCACCCCAAGGAACCTTCTTATCAAGAGCTAGGCCCTGCATCGTGCGCTTATCGATCGTAACCTCATCGCGTAAGCTGCTGATATGAAATAGCATCCCAGTTGCATATCCCAATGGCCCCCAAGGGTCCATTAGTGTGAAGGTGATAAGTGGTAAAAGTCATGGAGTCGAATCCCCTGTCCGTCCACTTGGCGGGTGCTGGTACTTCCACGTGACAATGAAAAAGTCTGGGGACAAAATATTTCAGGATATTCGTGAGATGTCACTCCCTTTTTGATAGGAGCGCGCCTGAATTTGTCTTCTTCAGCCCCCGGTTGGACATCGTTTATCTATCGTAGGCGTTGCCGTTCCAATGTGGTGTAGGCGCTAACATTGCGCACCCAGTCTGGAAGGGGACCATTGCCATTGGAAATGATGGTTCTGTCAATGACAGCTTCCATACCCTTGTCCTGTCCAACAAAAACGGGGAGACTGGAGCGAGCATTACGGCCACTAAAGATGACACCGAGTTCGTTTTGGTATGTTCTTAAGATTGAATTGGATGTTTTCGGCAATGAACGTGCGTCAGGTTGCGGGTGAACCTCTCGACCAAACCGTTTTTCAATACGGCCCATTTGTAATGACAACGCGCGAAGAGATACAGAAGACGTTGATAGACTGTAAATATCTTGTTGGTTCTTCACCTTCCGGACTTTCGTTGACATATTCAACTAGATCAAACTGGCAAGAACGGCTTTGAGAAAGCCCATACATGGCAGAGCAAAATAGGGCATAGTGTTAAGTGAATCCCCTGGCTCCGATCACACGTCTCTAATGTATCCGATGGTTTTGAGAAATTGCATCATTTTTTGCGGAACCTGTAGTGCTCAAGTTGCTCATTCTTGATCCCTTTCTCCTACGTGCTTCATCTGTTCCCATATATCCCCTTCATCCACTTCGGCAGTTGTATGCGGATATCTCGCAGAACTTTGATCCCAGATGACTACAGTGGGAACTGTGGTCATGTATACCTTATCGAGCACGGTACCCTTCTCTTCCTGTTGCCTTCCGACCTCGGCAGCAGGCGGGAATGTACTATGAACGCGCGTAAAGCGATCCATAGACACGGATGCGAGGAATGACGGCGCCACAGCTAATGAATTCACAGCGCCGGATATCCCTGGCGATGTGGTGGCCCATCAACAAGATCCTGCCTGGGACACTGTGAAAAGCATACCTTTGTATCCATAAGTGATTCCACCAGTGCGTAGATCAAGCGCAAACAGATTCGTCCCTTGATCCGATACAAACACTTCGCTGGAAATTGGGGTCATGAGGTCTGACAGATGGCAAATATTTGTTTATTTTTCACTCACTGCTCTGATAACCCCTTTTCGACCGACTTAACACCGCCCACCTTGGCAACACCTTTAAAGTCGCTGACAGGTCGCCGCCCGGAACGTGTATCGTACCTGCGAAGATCGCCAAACCGGGTACCGGCAAGTATTTGTGGTTGACCGGATGAACTCGATGATGACATATATGTGAGACAGGTATTATGGACTGGTTGACGTAGTCCTAGGTAGTCGTTCGCTACATTCTTGGCACGCCAGACTTCACCGGGAAACAGGTTTTCGGCTCTTTTTCGTTTCTTGCTGCTTGGGGAAATTGCAGAGCCTTCCGGTCGTGACTCGAAAGCACGTTTGGTATCCCAGATGGACACTTCGACTTCATCACCACCATAAGCAAAGGTTTCTTGGCTGGGACTCAGTCGCCAGTCCATAAGCCGCGACGGGAGCGCGCCAAGTTGATGCGTCGGGTCACCCTCGTCATTTGTGCAAGTCCGCCGAAGTGCACCGTTGGAGGCGCATGAGTATACAGTACTTTGGAAGATGTACCGCTGAGAAACTTTCTTGACAATTTTTTTACTACTCACTTTTGTGTCAACGCCAAACCGACGAAAGGGTGGTCCCCTTTAAACCTCGTCTCCTTCCATTCATAACGTTGTTCCCAAGCATCGTCGCCAGTCAACGAAGCAAGATAAATGGTGCCATCTGTGTGTGCTGATGCCAACTTTCCTTGAGCATTATTTTGTCGCGTTCGGTTCGTCGATGAGAACGAGGCACGTACCAGAGTGGGACTGATAGCTAATCTCTGTATCCCTCGCGTACGACCTGTCGACGTGCTATCGTGCACAGTCTTTAACAGTAGCTGGTTCGCTGAGGATGCGTTTGGGTCGTACGAGACAGATTTTATACTGCCCAGCTCGTCGCCGGTCAGAAATCGAGGCATTAATATCGATGTGACGTGACAAAGCTTAAGCGTGAACTTGTAGGACTCTCTCACTAACCTACAGGGTCAATCATCGCGACACTATGGACGGTCCCCTGAAGGAGCTGGAAAAGCTCAGGACATCGACAGAGAGCTCGACAAGGGGGAAAATTCCCTCCGTAGAGAGCTCGCTGGACTCTCTGCTCCAGTCCTTGTGTGAAGTCAAGAGCAGAATCGCGGCGGGCACTGTCACTCAAGACACGTATGCATTATTGTCACAGACGGTAGACGCGAAGAAGAAGGAAATCGACGAGAAACAAAAGGAGGTTTACAACGCGATCGCAAGACTCGGCAAGGCTTTGGACAAGGTCTGACTTTCTTACCCTCGCCCGCATAGTGCGATGAGATGCTGACCCTTTCCCTAGAAATTCACGCAGCCCTTGCCCACTTATGATCCCCTCTTTACATCTCATGCCGCCGAGGAAGCAGTCGATCGAACAATTGCCTTGCACCTCCTTCGTACAGGCCAATTCTCCACGGCAGAGACTTTTATCGAAGTACGTCAACTATACCGCTTTACTAACATACTGGCCAACTAGCGTACACAGGAGTCTGGCGTCGGAATCACCTCTGAACTGCGCAGTCAGTTCGTGGAGCTTCACCGTATCATAACTGCACTCCGAAGACAGGATGTTGGTCCTGCACTCGAGTGAGCACTTTGTGGGAAAGATTGTTTCACTTGCAAGCTAAAGAGTACTGTCAGGTGGTCTATGAAGAACCGCTCGTTCCTTCGTTCACGATCTTCTCCATTAGAGTTCTACCTTCACCGCTCTCAATACGTCCGATTGCTCCTCTCCGATCCATCCAATCCGACTTCAGCGATATCATACGCAAATGCGGCTTTGCGGGGCTTCTATCTTGAACACGAACCCGAGTTCAAACGTCTTACGGCTTGTCTGGCTTTCCTTCCCAAGGAGAAACTAGAACGTTCACCATACGCAGATCTTGCCTCGTCTTCGCTTCATACCGACCTCGAGCCACTTTTTGCGAAAGAGTACTGCGCGAGTCTGGGAATGAGCCGACAGGTTCCCCTCCGAGTCGTAGGTGATATCGGTGGTGGAGGCGCATTGGCAAGGATTGAAAAGGCGCGGAATGTGATGAAGGAGAAGAAGAGCGAGTGGAGTCAAAGTGACGAGCTTCCCGTATTTGTTCATCTGCATGGGACCTTTTGATTACTGATGGTGTTGTCTCAATAGATTGAGATACCCCTTCCGCCAGAAAACCGTTATCATTCGATCTTCGCATGTCCTGTTTCCAAGGACCAGTCTACAGAACAGAATCCACCGATGATGATGACCTGTGGACATGTCATCACGAAGGACAGCTTACAGAAACTTAGCAAAGTTAATGGGTCCGTCCTCCCTTTTAATTTCTGTCGCCTCCATATCTGATAAAGACATTTGCAGGCGCGTCAAATGTCCATACTGTCCAACAGAGTCGATGCAAAGCAATGCTCTGCGTGTATATTTCTAACATTCATCGTGTCGTTTCGCATATCCACCATGCTTGTACTATAAGCGCCTCTCAATCATTGTCATCATCATACACGGGAGAGTACAGGATCGACCCATCGAGCCTGATTATATACCACTGAGCCAAGCGTTAGTGTAAAAGTCTCAGAGAGTCAACTCACCATCATCGTCAGAGACTCTTCCCCATGTTTATCCGTGGTCCGGGCGACCGTACTCTCGTCAATGCTTGGCGTATTCACGACCCGACCCAATTGTAGCAATTTTGCAGCGTCAATGTGATACTGTTTTGCGAGCGACTCTAGTTCGGCACTGTTCGTGATAGACTTTCTCGCCTCGAGCAGCTCTGTCAGGGAAGAAGCCAACAGACGGTTCTTTGTAGTAAACTGCAGGCTCGAGGCCTCTGCCTCTGACCGTACTCTGGAGTGATACATGCTCTGTATGTCGCTCACCTGCAGCAAAACATCCCCATCGAGTGAGTTTTTCAAGTGAATTAAACAGGCTCACGGCTCGGACTGTCTGCATGTGGTGGTCGACTCGCACCTGGCCCAGTTGGCTTAGCTTTTCCATAAGCTGCGGGTCCTTGGCATCCCTCTCGATTGCTGTTCGAACGCATATTCAACTCCACTGGAATAGTAGACAGCGTCTTGCTCACCTTCATTTCTACTCTCAAAGGCCAAAGGTCTTTCAGGTCGTACGCGTGCTTGCTCTGCGGTAGCAGCGGGAGATTGAACGCGCGAGCCTGACCAGGAGGGTTTTTCCCTCGACAGTTTGCGGGCTGCTTTGGAAGGCACACTCCCCATGAAAAGTCAAGAGATACAGTATAGTACAACTGAAGCGCTTGCAATCTGAAAGCATTTTATTGTCTATACCTTACGGCCATGTTTTACAGCCATCCGCTATGTACTTGTACACGGTCGCAAAAATCGACCTAGAGGAAGAATAGAAAATGAAGATAGCAACATTCCAGCACTGGCCAAGATCCTGTCCAGTTCTATGCCAAAAAGGAGTGTGAGGCATCATCGGGCGGAGGGGTATCAATCAAAGGAATGAAAGTGAAAGTGTTTGGCAACGATCTGGATTATGATGGGCAGAAGGAGCATAGATAGACAACAGAAGGAATATTTAACTTCATTCGATGTGAAAACAGAGTAATGTCGTGAATGCATTTCGTTACAGAAAATTCTTGTCAATTGAAAGCACCCATGTTAGTCGGCGGCGTCTGCTGGTATACTTGATACATAGCATAGGGGGGATAGACCTGGGGAACGGTCTGGCCACTGTATGCGGCCTGTCCCATCCCAAGAACACCACTGGGCTGGGCAACACCAGCGGACTGAGGGCCAAAAGGAATCGTGGAAATGGGAGTTTGTGCTATAGATGTTGTAGCAGGCAGCGTCCCGTTACGGCGAACTGCCGTGCGGGGACTGCTGATCTCCGGCGAACGGAGAGCGAATGGATTGAATGGATCCGAGGACGGGGAGAACGCTGATGGGGGGTTGGAGTTGCGAGGACGGGCAGGCGTATTACTCTGACCGAATGTGGGATCAATGTGTAATTGAGGTGGGCCAGACTGCGGGTTCTGACCACCCATTTGCAATGCAGCCATCATAGAGGCCAAACCCTGGTCGTTAGACGGATATCCGGAGGGGAGGCCAGGAACACCAAAAGAGTTGTGAGACGGCCCTTTTTTACCAGGCGGACCGTTATTGGTGTATGTCGGTTGATAATTAGGAATGGGTAGTCCAACTTCCTCGATGAGACGACGATATGCTTGGGTAGCGATCACTTTTAATTCGATTAATACGCGCTTCGTTGCTTCAATGAAGTTCGGTTTGTCGACAAGGTCAAGGAAAGGACTCGTCAGGATTTTGTGTACGACAGCAACGCCGTTTACTTGGTCTCCCAAAACATCTGTCAACACGTGATCCCCAGCAGAGGAGAACAATGCCTGCACGATTTGACGCGATGCCTCGGGCTCGATCTTTTGGTTGACGATTCGAAGGACTGTAAGCGATGCTAGTTTGTGCGTGCAAAGATGTGAGAGGTGAGGGGTAAACCGTGGCGCGAGTAAACTGTATCGCGATGGGAACGAAGATGTGTCCAATAACCAGGTTAACAACAACGCGCCGTTTGGATTGGTGGCAAGAGGAATCGAGTTGAGAATCACAGCAGTAGCGATGCGCCGTTGCTGACTGATGCTGATGTGAGGGCTCTCAAGACATGCCCTCATACTCCTTGCTCCAAAACGGCCTTGCGCAATTTCCCACATACGATCGACCATAGCGTCGAAGATGAAGTCGTTTGAAGGCGCACTGAAGCGCAAGCAGCATCTGATAATCGGTCAGGGATGAAGAAGGCAGGATATCGACAAGTGGCATACTGCACGACATAATTCCCGAATTGATCCAGGAGCAGAGGAGGTGCATAAGCCCTCAGGTTTTGCACAATAAGTGCAACTTCCTCAGGTGTCTGCACGCACTCAATGATCTTCTGTGCAGCCCACGTTCCATTCTTGTGAATTCCGATCATCGCCAAATGAGGCGTGATTCGTTCCAACATTGCAAACCTTGGACCTGCGGAGCATTTCTCAAACAGTTTTTGAACAACCTGTACATCTTGTTCAGAGAAAATACGCGGAAATATCCAAGATTGGTGAATACCAACCGTGTTTCCAAGCCAGTCAGAAGCCAAGTCAACAATCTCCCCATCAAGGAAGTCCCCTGCGACCTGATCTGTTTCTTCGACAGACATCGTGCCGGAATCGAGTCGCTTGCGGAGCTCACGAAGTTTAGAAGCATCCCATCGCCTGTTATTTGGTCGCTCAGAGACGAGTGGTATCGTAGTGTAGTACATTGTAGGAGGCCGGAATTCTGATCAAAGATGAGAAGGAAATGCATACGACACCCAGATGACTGACCAGAAAGAGCCTGTATATCCGTCTCTGCATCGGTACTTCCCTTGGCTAGTTCTCGCATAATCATTTGTTGTTCGGTCACGGAGGGGGTCCACCCAGCAGGCTTGGAAAGTCCATCAGAAACGTAGGCTATGTTATGCATGCCCGAGCCGATCATGCTGAGAAGCAAGTTTGAACGATAGTTCTCAACCGTTCCTCCAAGAACCTGTTGGTCAGCGGGGATCGTTGAAGCACCTTTGACACTCCGCAACGCATGGATAGTTGCGCCGACGCTCAGATCACCAATACCTTGTACCGCGACACTAGGGCTGTCATCTTGTGCGCCATTGCCTTCTTGACCATTCTTGACAGGCACCTTGGCGAACCCAATGCGGATGGCTCCAACATCACTACCCAGCACATCACGACCATTCAATGCCTTCCTCGCACGTACAGCGTCATCAAGCCGTTCAAAGTTGACTGCAAAAAGTGTCAATGAAACATTTGACATTCTACAGGAAAGAAATGACGAACTGAATCCACAATTCTTGTGTGTCAAAACACGGGCAGACTCGATGGG
>JBBPNM010000401.1:0-10292 GCA_038090895.1 Boletus bicoloroides
TCCCGTCGTAGGCTCAATGATTTTCTTTTAGTACTATTGGCTTACCAGCACTTTCAACGAGTTCAACAAATGCTTCATTGTGGTGAATATATCGAGAACAAGTACTGAGCACTCGCCAGGAGATGGGTCCATCAACAGTAGCTGTATTCATGACGAGGAGCTTGGTCAGAGAGAAACTAATAACATACAAATTCCTCCGCAATAAAATCAGAGAATTCGAAACCATCAAACGAACTTTGCACCACCCGAGTCAATGCAATATACGCTTCAGTTGTAAGTGCCGCACAAAGCAAATATCTTTTTCCTCGAACAAAAACATCCTGTAGCTGCACGCGATGTCCTCGAGGGGCATGGCCATATGCATCCGGCAACATTCGTTGTTACTGGTCTCCTCGACAACTTCGAGACCATCTCCAATGAAATTGTCTCGCTCGACAGCAATCTTTTGAAGGATTCTGTGGGTAATACCAGCCAAGTCAGCCGAGTTGAGGACGTGGCACAATGCAGATACTAATCATGTCGCGTTCAATGGTAAGCCATGTAATGTTCGTCGGCCGATTCTTGCGTCCAAAACGCCACCGATTACGTCCCGTGAGGGGATTGGATGGTCGGGTGACCGATCACGGAGCCCTAACTGTAAGTACCCCTTGTCCCCACACGACGAGCGCCCCAATGAAAACTCCAGTCCAACAACCCCCCATAGAGCTAGCCTCTCTATCTGGTGAGCACAAGATCAGTGATCATTCTTCGTCGCTGCAACACGAGCTGCATCAGCGTCTGTTCTACCTGTTGACGAGGTACCCGATGGTGGATATGGTTGGGTGGTCGTCTCTGCTTGTAGTCTCATCACGTATGGCCTCGTTCCCCACGTTAAATTATACTCAATCATCCTGCTCGATTCCAGGGCGTTCTACGTCGGAGGATTCTACTCGTGGGGTATTCTGCAAGCCGGGCTCGTAAACGAAAAGTTTGCGCAAGACTCTACACTCGCCTTTGTTGGTTCATTAGCCGTGTCTTGGGTCGCAATTGGTGCCGTACCCAACTCATGGGTAATCCACTGGCTTGGTTCTCGGAATGCTGCCGTATTGGGGTGTTTTCTGCTCGGGTTTGGCCAAGTTCTGAATAGCTTCAGTGCAAAGAATATCGGTGGACTCTTCTTTACTAACGGGATTGTCGTCGGTCTTGGGAACAGCTTATGTTTCTTGGTACGTATTCATTTCACTTGTTCCAATTCTCCGAAGCATACGTTCGTCAGGCTTGTGGGACACTTCCTTCACAATGGTTCAAGCGAAGACGAGGTCTCGCCAATGGCTTGGTCTTTGCGGGTGGTGGTCTCGGTGGTTGTATCCAGTCCATCGTCATGCAGATCCTCATCGACAGACTGGGTATTCTATGGACATTTCGAATCATAGGATCAATCACTCTTTTCGTGACTATGCCAGCTGCCATGTTACTGAAGGAGCGCCACACTCATGTTACCGCTAAGATCGACTGGTACTACCATTCTTCAGCAATCAGAACGCTCTTGGATTTATCTTTTTCTCAGGTCGTTATTCAAGGATCCAAAATTCGTGCTGCTGTTCCTCGGCTCTGGCATCGCGACGTTCCCTTTACTCGTTCCCCCCTTCTTCATACCGATGTATGCATCGTCGCTCAACATTTCCGGAAGCTTGGGTTCAGTGCTTCTTGCCCTGTTCAACATTGCTTCTGCTGTCGGCCGTGTTGGATTGGGTCACCTTTGTGATGTCGTCGGGCCTCTGAGCAGCCTGTCTGTTGCCATCATTCTGAGTGCTATCAGCATGCTCGTAGTTTGGCCAGAGTCCAACTCGTTCGCCCTGTTCGTTGTATTCATTTTCATCAATGGTCTTGGAAATGGCGGCTTCTTTGCTACGATGCCAAGTGTCGTAGCGCACGTCTACGATACAAAAGTGAGGGTCGCGTTCGCGATGGTCGTCACTTCTTGGTCGGTCGGGTACATCATGGTGCGTGTTTTGTGCGGGCAGGTCGATCAAACGGTTAAACAATCCTCGCTCCGTGACAGGGCGCACCTGTCGCCGCCTGGATTCTCGAGTCATACGGCGCAAATGACGTTGCAAGTCGAACAGCATACCGGCCTGTGATGTACTATGCTGGCTCAATGTCTCTGGGCAGCGTCCTATTCGTCCTAGGTGCCCGGCATCTTTTTAGCAAGCGGTTTTTTGCTTTTGCCTGATCCCATGGATCGTGTAACTTACTTGAATAAATGTTCCGTGCTCTCCAGATCTACACGGGCATCACAAGCTCTCGTGTAGCCCCAGTTTGTCAACCGGCGACCGTGGTGAGAACTGTTCGCCTGTAACTGTTATTAGTGTTCTCTTATACCGTGTTCGATGCTGTCATTCCGTAAAAGTAGATCGTACAAAGAATGTATAACAGTGAACTATCGGTATCCCGAAGTGTATAGAAAGAGGTGAAGTAACAAGTCCCGCAAAGTCGTATTCCGAGTTATCTATACCTGATCCGACCTTTGCCTCGAAGGGGAAAAGAGTCCACCGACGACATTTGACATCGTTTCCGTAATCTGACGTTGTTGTGACTGGGTGTGTTTAACGAGGAACAATCGAACATTGGTAGAGTTCCAAACTCCCAGAGGTGACATCCCATGCACGTAGACTTCTCCCCAGATCAACGAGGTCAGCCAAACGATGGAAGCATCCGACCACTGGTGGAACAATTAGCGAGAAAGAGATGGGTAGCTGGCGTACAGACCATAAATCTGCGAGAATGCATTTGAGGCCGCGGTGGAAGAACGTCCACAAGTGTCACGCTCTGCAGGAAATCCGTGATAGCACCGGCAGTATTTGCCTTTTGATGACCCGCTTGTAGATTTTGGACCTTGGGAAGCAGCTCTGAAATGACCAACATCACGGTGTCGAGAGGAAGGCTGTACGGATGTTAGCTTGGGAAGCAGCTACCAAGGAGACGGGTCACTTACCCTTGCTGCCAGGAAGTCACCTAATGCAGCCGTATTTAGCGCAGGTTACGCGGCACCATAAATAGACTCACCCATTCCTGAGTGGGCACGAAGCCGTTCCGTCCAATGCCCGCACTCGCAAGTCTCTCAGCGCTGCTATTTGCATCCAATGAGAGTGATCTTCTCTCCTTCATCTTTCCCCTGACCTTCTCAGAAGTCGGGGTACCAGGCACAGTCTCGGAGCTCTGGGGAACAAATGGAGGTGAGACTGTCCCTTCGTCCTCCGTATTTGGATCATGGGACGACTCTGCTTCCCGGTCAAGAATATCATCTTGTTTTTGCAACAATCGAACCTTTTCTGCAAGTGGGTCCCCACTCTCGAGGTCGCCTTCTTGACGACCAGGCCCTTTCCGGTCGCGCTCTGATTGAGTGGCTTGTTCCTCTCTTGCAAACTCGGCACGCCTGATCTCGCGCAGTGCTCGAGCCAATGTGAAGGTGCCAAGTTCTTGGAAGATCGTGTGCGCAGAGATGATCCCATACAACAGGTTAGGGTTATCAGACAAATGATGAAACATCACCGAGTTAAACACCTCAAGCCTACGCTGGTTAGAGAGCAAATTTAACGAGATGAAAATAGATACTCACATGAAAAAGAGCAGCCTCGGGTGACTCTCGTCAGAAAGGAGGAAACGTGGGTTTGAAAATGATTTGAACATCTGAATGAGCCGTGTCGACGAGACAACCGAAATGTTCTTAAAGTACGGCGCAGCATTCGACAGAGCAATGATAAGAGCAGGATATAACGAATTGAGCGCTCCAGATGTCGTAGCTATCATCGAATATATAGCCTGAACTTGCCTTCAGTGGCCGCAATAAACTATCGATGTATTGATGGAACGACGCACCGTAATCATGAAATCGGCAGCTGTTCCAGGCGTTGCCCATTTTGCAGGTATTGGTATTTTGATAGGGGTCGAAAGTTTATTGCCGAACGCAGGTTCGGCTGACAAGGTCTGGATGATATATGTCAATGCACGACAGAGACCATGTTGCTCTAGACAGCATAGTGAACACGAGTCCGACGCGACGACAGGCTTCTCAGAGACATACGAGGTTTGTCTTTGATATCTAAACCATAGCACAGAAGATAAGCCAACACATCCGTTGCTTTATCGGAATCCAAAAGGTATGCACGGAATTTCTGGAAAGCGATGAGCGAGTTCGAGAGTAGAGTTTGAGGATCTAACCTTATTTAACTCGATCATTTTCCAGAACAAGATGACTAAGAGCAGTAAGCATTCGGTCACAGGTATCGTAGAACAAACCACATACTAGTCTCCGGAAAGTATGGTACGGACTTTCTAGAGCCCGGGAGTAGGTTGTTTGCGACGGCCAGTTGTTGCTCCAAGACATTCGCGATACCATCCAGTATGAAAGCAAAGTCTTGTGTACGATGCTTGATGAAAGAGTTAGCCCACTTTCCACGTGTTGATGAACAGTGACTCGCCAACTTCGCCAAGAAATACCGAAATGCATTTGTTTTACTCGTCGGGGCGGAAGTTACGTTCTCTCCGTTCCCTGATAAAGCGTCGCGAGCGGGGCCACTCTGAAAATCAAGCAGAACACAAAGGACTTGCAAACACATGCCCACGAGAGCAGTTCTGGTGTCCTCCCCTTTAAATACGAGGTGATTATACGGAACTTTGCCTGCCATGCTTGCGATCGTGACATTGGTCGTTTTCGAGGAGTTTACGACCGTGTTGAGCAAGGAGCACAACAGTGTCAATACATCCCGACGAGGTGTTTTTCGGACCACGTGAAGAGTGTAGAAAGATGGTTTACTGAACAACAACCCAGGAGAAACATACATTTGGCGCGATAATAGCACGAGGAGCAGGCGCAGGACTTCGGTTTTATTCGAATCGTATTGAGTGCTCGGGCCCGGATCGGTGGTAGTACCGACGCCTTTTTCCCTACAACCAAGTCGTCACAGGTGGACGATTTTAGCAACTCAACGAGCGCACCAAATAACATAATTGATCTTGTAATGGTCGACTTGTATTTTGGTAGGCAGGGTAAACCCACAACAAAATAAAAGGTCGTTAATACAACTAAACAGTTTTTCGCCGAGAGATGGCAGAAGTATTTTTTCTGCCTTTGGCGTAGATCCCCGGCCTTGGGCGGTCGGCTTAGTCGCATCGCCATTTTCGCCTCCGTCCTCATCGTCCTCGTCGTCTTCGATCACAAACTGGGGTGTTTCTTCAGCGCGAGGTTGATTATCGTTGTCCGCTTCTACTTTTTTCCATAACACTTCCAGCTCGAATGCATTCGATTCACCTTCGACTTCGAAGATGACGGGAAGTACCCTTTGGAGGACACGAATAGCATTCAACACTTCTTTCGTGGTATTGCGTTCCGTTGTGACAGATTTGATGAGGGATGTCGCATATGTGGCCACGGAGACACTGATTGTGGAGGGAAACGTGTGGTCCGAAACCAAGTTAAATAACCGGGATGTGAGAACTCGTATCAGGGTAGCAACGTTCTCGGGTGAGTCCAACATTGCACGGCGAACTAATCATGATGCTGAGTGCTGTAGCGTGGAGTATATGGTGTCCACGTACTGTCATGCGGCGACACGAGCGAGAATACATCTGAAGGTGTGTCGAACAAAACAAAGTACTGTAAACGTCGAGTGAGGCAGCCAGGTAGAGTGTCCAAGAAGATGACGGACCTGATCCCAGTAGCTATCATTCTCAGCAATGTTCTATGGGAGAGTGACGAATTGATTGGCGCGTCATTGACTGACTAGTAGACAACACGTACCCTGGTGGATATTAGCTTAGAGATTCCCTCGGGACGACTGCGGAATGCTAGTTTGGCTTCGTCCGACAAAAGACCCAAAGGTGCGGTGAGTTTCTGAGGAAGATTTGCAAACATGGAAGAAGGGTTGAAGGTACGTCGGTCGGTAGTCGCTGAAGCAATGTGTAACTTCTCACAACTTGGAATGGTACATTTTGGTAGAAATGGCACATGTTTATTAGTACTATCTCCCCGTCAAAACTCAATTACAACTTCCCGCCCGCCTTTATACACCTCGACACCAATGGCATTGCCAAGTGTTGTCCCACCATTCAAGCGTTGGATCACTGGGTAGTCACCATGCAAGACCACGGAAGAGATGGTGGTAGAATCATCTACGACACCTATTGTAATGCCACTCGACGACCTCGAAACGTGGACGCTGTCAACAACTGTTCCACTAGCTGGGGACAGCGCGACAGTGGACTCAGTCCCCTCTGCATACTCGTAAAGATGTATCTCGACATCCTGGTTAAGTGCATAATCGGGACGACCCTTTCCTGCTGCACCTAAGCATAGTACACTGTTTGGCCTGATCCAAACCGGTATTTCATCAAGCAGAACCTTCTCGTGGACCCACGCCGGGCCAAGAATGGTGCGCTGTGGGTTGAAGAATGAAGTCCAACGACCAGCAGGGACGTAATACTCCGATTCCTCTTCTTGGGGCACAAACACCGGAGCCACGAGTAACGAAGGTCCGAGCATATACTGTCGGTCAAGGTAATGGGCTGTCCTGTCCTCTAAGAACTCGAGGAACATAGCGCGTGGTAATGGATGCCCATTAACATGGGCATTAACGGCCTGGACCAAGTCATTCGTAAAGTATAATCCACATCACGATGAAAAGACAACTCACGTGAGTGTAGATATATGGCATGAGACGATGCTTGGCATCGAGCAATTTCGACATGCTTTTTGCGGCGTCTTCACCGTACTGCCAGGGTACACGGTAAGAGGATGATCCGTGTAACCTCGAGTGAGAAGAAAAGAGGCCAAAGGCCACCCAGCGTTGATAGATCTCTGGTGGTGGGTGTCCCTAGAAGCAGCGATGGAGCGTTATGGTAATTTTTGCATCGAATCACGCACCTCGAATCCTCCAATGTCATGAGATGCGAAGCCAAAACCAGATACTGTCAAGCTCAACGCTCCGCGTAGGGCCTCGGCCATAGCTTCGAATGTGGATTCACAATCGCCACCCCAATGCTGGCAGGGGAGTGAATGTCTTGTCGAACAAGGAAAGGACACGACGGCATACCACAGGGAATCTGCCGAAAGGTATCAGTGTGCCGCAGACATCGAATACACCACCCTATTACCTTTGACCACCGGCCGCTGAAGCTCTAGCGAACACCACGGCCTCACCTCTCCCGAATCTGTTCTCCAGTAGCTTGAATACTAACTTGTTGTATGCGACTGCGTATGTGTTGTGCATCCTCATCGGATCTGAGCCATCATGATATTTGATGTTGGCATGGGGAATACGTTCTCCGAAATCTGTCTGGAGTTCACGTTAGCTATGTATTTAGGGAAAGGGAAATGAGATAAACCTTGAACGTATCTACGCCAATATCAAGTAGAGCCGAAAGCTTTTTGGTGTACCATTGGCATGCTTCTGGATTTGTGACATCTAGGATTGCGAGCCCAGGCTGCCAGAGATCCCACTGCCAAGTGCTACCATCTGTCCTTTTGATGAAATAGCCTCCTTTTACACCCTCTTCGAAGATCGGAGAAAGCTGAGAGATGTAAGGATTGACTAGTAGACGATCAGCTGTTGAAATGGAGTGTGCAAAACTATCGCTCACTCCAGACACAAATCTTGACGTTGAATCTCCGCTTGATGTTGGAGAGGTATGCCTCAGGGTCAGGGAAGTTATCTGGATCAAAAGTGAAGGAACACCTGAAACGAAATTGACAGACTGTGAAGGAATCTGGAAGAAAGGACTTACCACTCGTATTGCTTCATCCAAAAGCAATCCAGGTGGAAAACACGAACAGGACAGTTGCGATCTTGCATACCTTGCAAAAAGCCTGCCACGGTCTCGCCAGAATATGAAGTCAAAAATGACGTGGACAACCAGAGACCGAAGGTCCAAGATGGGAGCAACCTGAAGCAGGAAGGCTGAATTGTATTGAATTGAACGCCAGGAAAGACGCTTACGCAGGTCGCCCAGTCATACGAGTATATCGCTCGAGGATCTGGATAGGTCGTAAGCTCGAAAAGGACGCAGACAGGTCTTGTTGGAACAACTGACGTCCAGAGGTTTCTCCCCATAGATGATGAAGTATTCCAATGACTCTGCAGCAACGCTGACGCCAACTCTACTTACTTTCTCACTTCCGACTTCTACTTCAACCTCGCCGGGATGGTTGATAAACACGCCGTAATTCCGGTTCGTGATGTAGAATGGGACGCATTTATAAGCTTGTTCACTTGAGGTGCCACCATCCCTGTTCCACACACTAACAGCTTGTCCTATTCGAGTTGAGTTTAGGATTCAGATGCAGAGAACTGGTTCTTACCATTTTTGACAAATGCCCCAAACTGTTCACCGAGGCCATAGATAAGTTCTCCTGGTGAAATATTGAGCTCAGAATGAATGTAGCGAACGCTTTCAGGTGGGTGTGCAGGGTGAGGGTTTGAGCTCGGATCAAGTGCCAGACAGGAGCTGTTCGCAGCGGTTCCAGTTGTCCATTTGTATGGAATATCGAATACTCCCTGGTGTTTGATGCCCGCAGCGGTCAGAGTCCGACGTGAATCCTTGAACGTGATGGTGTATGGATTTTCGGTAATCTCAGCAGTGAGCCCAGCCGTCGACAAGATAGTGGCGGTCTCTAACTTGGATAGCGAGACGTCCGGAATTGGAGGGACGTCAGGAAATAGGGGAATGGCAGGCAATTCATCCCTTTGCTTGAAGTGATCGATACGGACGCCAATGACGCCTTGAGTTGGCGAGTAGACCTTAACGTTCAGCAGTGGACCTGCGTGAAAGATGAAGATACTCCCGGTCGCTGGTTTCAATTGGGATATGACGCACCTCCGAGGGTGTCTCCTCTGTGCCTGATGGGTCGCGTAGCTACCTGAAGGGAGACGCCATCCAATTCAGTCTTCAATTGTGTGACCTGTAGACCATAATGCGCTTTGACACCATGCTTGAGCAGCCAAAAACCGTCGTTGAACTTCATTGGGAGTGAATCGGGAGACGATGGTCATGACGATCTAATCGCTGTGAGCTTTAAGCAAGATGATCCTGATTGATCCGTCCCATGACCTCGCACGATGCTCTGGGCGTAAAAAAAGTGTCACAGGGCCGGAGCACGTCGTTTGGCTGTCTTATCAATTGTTTCATGTTCGTCCCTAGCCTTTGCTGAGCCATTTGAACTCATTCGTTGGGTAAAACGGACCGCCCAACGGGCCGGGTGATGATTCTCGGACCGTCAACTCCGATGGAACATTCAAGCAGAGAAAGGACCATAGGATGTACGTGCAGCTTGCGATATGAACGCTCACTCGACCCGTATCTGGATAGAAACGCCTCTGATCTATTCGAGCCATATATCCGATCGTTTGGGTTGCTCAGCTTACCTGAAACTGGAGGTGAGAAACAACGTACCTCACCTCAGTCCACCTTCAATCTCTTTACAGAACCTCCAGCCGTCTCAGTCATTCAAGTACCGGGGTATCTCACTCCGACTCCAAGAAGCGAAAGTACAGTATGGTTCTGCGTTGCATGTTTTCATCGCATCGTCAGGAAATGCTGGCCTCGCTGCTGCAGTCGCTGCACGTACACTCGGAGTCAGGTGCACCGTCTATCTCCCCGTCGTTGTAGCCAAGGACACACAGGACATACTACGAAAGCAAGGCGCAGATGTAGTCTTGGTTGGCCAGATCTATTCCGACGCATTAAAGGCCATGTACCAAGCTGCTGAGGAAGATCCCAATGCGTGCGTTAGTTGTCCGTCCACTCGATACGGGCAAGCCTGTTGACTAAATTATTTTCTAGCCTCGTGCTGTCCTCCTATGACGATCCAGTCCTTTGGAAAGGTCATTCCTCAATGGTGGAGGAAATGAAATCCCAGCTACACCACCCACCAGACGCAATCTTCTGCTCAGTCGGCGGCGGCGGTCTCATCGGAGGCATACTCCTCGGGTCCCAATCGGTCGGCTGGGATAATGGTTCGTTCGCGAGTCAACTCCATCAACGGTAAAAGCACTCAAAACAATCTGCAGTCCCGGTCGTCGCCCTAGAGACTCATGGTTCCAACTGTTTCTACCACGCTGGCTCGCTAAACACACACGGATTCAGTTCCAAAGTACCATCCCTTCCAACCAACATACCCCCTGAGGCGCCCTATATCGTACAGATAAGCGAGGAACACCAAGTTGCAGTTCCTTATATGCATACGTTGACCTCGCGCGCCGCCTCATTAGGAGCGACTTGGCCTGCACCTGGAGTGGTACGCATGGCTCTGGACCACG
>JBBPNM010000402.1:0-10283 GCA_038090895.1 Boletus bicoloroides
CGTGTACAAATTGTTTAATTCATTGTCGCTACGGAATGCAGGACGCTTGAAAACACCTCGAGGCCGAAGCGATGAATGAGACACAGCGTCGCTTTTCAGCAGCACCTCCTAGTCAGATTACAGCTAGGTCAAATCGCTTGATCGATGTGTCTAGTCTCTGTTTTAGGCAATCCAGGACAGACAAGCGCATTTCTCGTTGCCGACGCAGCAGCCATGGTGGGCTTCGTCGAGGACCAATTAATCACGCCTCCATGTTGTGCAGATTCCTTCTGGATCCGTGCTAGGCCGGGCGTCGGGCTCATGTCGCATGGACGCTTGCACGAGGCTCGTGAAACGTGCACGGAGATGGTTACATGGTATTCAGTTCCGAATCACGCGTGTAGATACAGCACGGGCGACACATGTGCCAGTGGGGGATGGTTATGACAAGGCTGTGGTGTGAATGTATCAACGAAAGGTCTGTAGGATGCTTTAAAATTCGATTGGTCATGCCCACTGACCTTGTGAATGCGGCTAGAACCCATAATATGGAACGACGGAATGGGTTTGACATTGAGCATAGCCAATCGCCATTTCCGCGGGGTGCGTGAGTTTGACCGGTTATCTAGCGGAACGGGAACGCCGTGTAAACATGTAATGGAACTGCTTCAGATATGCAACGGAATATGTGAACAATGGACCAGGTGAACATGAGAAAGGCCAGCGAGGCAATGAAACGTGCAGGTTGTTTGATAGCAACGGCATGCGGGTATGGGGTTGCTGGCGAGCAGACGTAATAAGCGATAAATAGACCGCAGGGTGATATCCCTGGACACGACTCGTTGCACGCCGACGAGGGGAATTGCTTCCAGACAGCAGGGTCTACGACACATAGGAGTAACAGTCCGCTCAGTAGACACGGAGCTGTCAAGATGTAAACATACTGTCACCAATGATATACGTTTCGTCAGCAAGAAAAACAAGCTGACGCTCTTTCTCGGCTCCTTGGACGACTTATCGGTGACTGCTCGAAAAGCGACAACCCAAGACTGACCTGTGACAAGGGGGATGCTGGCATTGTACGGCCTCAAGGACCACGTCAGACCTCAAACGTCCTCTCCAAATGACAGTAAACTCTTGCCCCCTCGCTTTGATTTCTTTTTCGGTGCCTTTTTAACTTTATCACCTTCATTGCCGCTGTCCTCTCCCTCCGTGACGATCCGACGCTTGAGCTTGTTAGAGCTTGAGCTTGATTTTGCGTTTGAGGATGAAAAGGACAGACTGGGTGCAGTCTGCTTCGACTTGGAAGCATCTTTCAAAGACTGTTTATTGTCCTGTTTTGTCGACTCGTCGTCAGATACAGGGAGAGGAAGAAGTCCCTTCTCTATTCCAAGAACGCGTGAGCGTAGTCGAAAGACAACGAGACACGCAACGACGAGACCTTTTCGTCTTTCGTTCTCCGCCTCTCGTTCCGTGAGATGTTTCCCAGCTTTCAACACGACCACTTGTGGTTTTTCGTCCCCGTCGTCTTCGTCAGCACTTCCAGGATCATCACTTGGGCGCTCTGGGATAGCTGGGCGAACGGGAATGGGAGGTCTGCCTGATCCATCATCGTAGTATTGTGGTTCGTCGTCGTCGTCGTCGTCAGACGTTATACCCTTAACTTTGTTGTGAAACCTTTGTAGGAATGCAGGAACCTGTGACTGGTATTGAAGTCGAGAAGAAAGTTGGTGTCTTGTTGGTTCCTTTGGAGCCATTCGAATTGTCAGTGCGTACTACGAGTGAGACTAGTCCAATCTCCACTTGCCTTTTCTGGGGGGTACAGATATCTTGATGATTCAGCCTTGTCCCCTTACCACCAACATCACCGCCAGCTTGAACGAGCCAAACCGCGGTGGTGTACGAACGGATGACGCTCTCTCTGGATGCTCTGAATCACGACATCCTCATCTGCATCTTTAATGCACTCTCCATCCCAGAGATCCTTCTCCTTCGACAGGTGGGAAGGACTCACATATCTTGCCGTGTTTCAGGTTCCTCATTTTTCCACTTGATAGGTATCTCGACGGCTCTATTTCGTATCTGAGCAACACGCCGTTTGGAAGACTGCCTGCATGAACGAGATCCTCAGAAATGGTATTCCATTCCCAAAACGTCCTCTGACATCATTTTCCGCCAAGGATCTCGAACGTCAGACTCTGCGCGCCTACAAACTCGGTCTCAATTGGAGATCACCCACGACAACGCTTCATCATATCGTGTCCTCTCCCAGCAAAGTCGGAGCCATAGAAGAGATCAAGTTTCTTTCCCGTCGTGGGCAGAGCTGGATCATCACGACTTCTCTCGGCATCTGGTGGTCCCTTTGTGTCTGGGATTGCAATTCTTTCCAGGTGGTTGCAGAATGGAGTCCTGGGAAAGCGCTGTTCAATGGTATCACTGTCAACACGGATGACCAGTCGGACGCAGCGATCGCCATTTCTGTCCACAGAGATGGGTTTGTGTTGAACTGTGCTCGGGGCTTGGTATTTCCACTGAACCGTGTCTAGTCACACGACGGTCGAGATCCTCGCCATATATGATGACGACGCGCATGGTGTAACAATTGAACACCGAAGGACGTTGGATACGTCCAGCAAACCGATCGCTCTGAATGGGGATTTTGTCGCCTTGTGCGACCACGATTCCGAGACGTTGATACTGAATTGGAAGACGCAAGAACAAGCGTTGCTGAAGAGTCCCAATACATGGCAGGTGATGAGACTGATCCATACATTATTAGTCATCATGCACTCAGTCATGTGCAGGACAAACCACTTCATGTCGGTTTTACCCATGGGAGCATCCTCGTCGTGAGGGCTCGTTCCATTTGCGTTTTTGAAGAACCCCGAATGGTGTTGCCGGGCGACGATCTTGACGTCATTCTGCCTCGCGTTTTCAAATCCTTTGGTTGGGTTGACGGTGTGTCACTGGCGTCGGGACATTCTACGCCCATTTGCCCTGTCAGTTCCTCACCCTTGTCATTGCTCGTCCGCAAAAAGGGAGACGACCCATGGAGACCGACAGAAGAGTTCCAATTCATGACGTTGAACACCAACTCCGATCATACTCCACCGCATGCCTCCCACGATACATCTTCGATCGAACATGATTCCCCTTCATTCCCGTTCAACCTAGTCTCCAGCCTCACCTCTCACCACCGAGGCCCTCTCCGCTGTAGCGATATGGTCCTTGGATCTTACGGAACGGCAGTTTGGGTTCAGCCCTCAGACTGGGCCGCAGCTGGTTTGATCGCCGACAATGACTTCATGGAAAACATATCCGCGTCCACGTCACGCGAGGCGCTTGTTGTCGCCCTCTTTCCCGGTTTATTGAATCAAGGGTCATCGGAAGCGCAGATCAAGGTCGTTCTTGAAAACGACGGAAACGGCCAGTCGTGTTTGGACTATGACGAAGCACGGGGGTTGATCGCGCTGGGATCGAGTTCGGGAGAGGTCACGGTATACCGGTTGTGAACGAACGTGGATCATGTTGTCATGATCAGAATGGATGAAAAGGTCGGTTTTATATCTCTAACATAACTGAATGCCGATGCTACATATCCAACGCGACCCCACGTGTTTCCTAGTACGTGATTTGTCGATCTTTTTTTTTTTCTACATCATGATTGAAAACGTTATCTGTTCAACCGGTCTTTGTATCTGATGCAGGATCTCCTTGTAATGCATCTCCCTTTGACACTTTGATGCGATCGAGGTGTTGACGGTCTAATCTCACGTCATTGCACCGCGCTGGGAGAATCATATCTTAGTAGTGTGATCTCGCAATGTTGGAGAACCGTTTTTCACGCAGGGTCAACAGTCGCCTGGAAAAAAACGCCCACGTCTACATCCATCACCCTCCCTGGATTCATCTCAATGATAACAACCGAGGTAGACCTTATCGATGCTATACACGATAAACAGTACATGGGAACTGTACGGTCTGTTTTGGTCTCGTCCAGCTGATCTCGCTGACGATGTTGCGCATCAAGTACGCGGGCTGCCATCCCCGTCTCGGTGATCACACCCCGTCTCTGTTCCTGCTATCAAACCGGGGATGGCGCTTCTAAAGAATCAGTTCACGAACGTGTAGTCACCCGTTTGCCAAGGATCTTGCTTATCGACAACAATGTCTTCTCGGATCTTTAGGTCAAGATTCGGAGGTTGAACGGGGACGATGCCATCCGATGAGAACAGGTGATGACACAGATGGCGTCGATGCGTTTCCACATCCTTGGTCGCATCGTCGTCGCCGCCATATCGGGCACGATGCATCATGCGTATCACTGACACATGTCGCAGCATCCCTGACGACACATCGCACTCAAGTTTAGGCTCTGAATTTGAACCGTGCGTGTGCGTGTGCGCATTATCATCCACAGGTGGGCTCATCAGAGGTGAACGGGGACGGGTCGAGTGAACCTGATTCCGTACAAGACGAACGCCACCTCACGCCCGCGGCGGCGGCCACACGGTGATGACGTTTGACAGGACGTCGACGTGTCCCTTGAAAAAAGGGACACGTCAATTATGTATGGCGGTGCGTTCTCTGCTTCCGATGGACTTCGCGAGTCGGAAAATGGCAGGGGACGCGACAGGGCGTGTACCACGTGTTCGTCGTCCTATTTTCGGGGGGACTCGGATACGACGCGGCGTATGCACAACGCACATACACGCGCGCAACAGATCCGAGAGAGATCATCGCCAAGTGTGCTGGGTGAGACGAGACAGGGGATCGAACACGTCTTCGTTTTTGCAAACAGGACGACGAGTCCACACGGGATACGGAGACGGTGGATACACGCAGCACACGGACGGACGGCGTGTTACCCCCAGGATCGGTATCGTCGAAACATGCGCGATGGGTTGTTCGCTGCGGTGTCCACACACACACGCTAAACGCCTCCCCCTTCCATTCCCCCCATCAGGGTCTCAACGAGTCTAATCCTAAATGAATACAAAGTTCACACGTACGACGTATGTGCACACAGAGCCCGATCGATAAGGGACCCCAGACGCCCATAGATGCAAGGTCCGACGCTCCGGGAAAAGATCCACCCGGGTTCGCACAGGACGATGATGTTGGGTGAGCCTATGATGGGCATGCATCATCCCAATGGACGGAGATGTACATGTCGTCAAAGGCTTTATCACCGTGACGTCGACTCGACACACGCCCAACGTTCCCCACCCCACCCTCTTACTAAACTTGTATACGAGTCTAATCGTAAATGAAACGCATCGTTTCACACGTCCGATGTACTATGTACATACACGGCCCGATCGATAGCTCGAGACGCCCATAGATCATGTCGCACAAGAAAAACGTGACGTCTCCACCTTGATGTCGTGGACCTGGGAAAGGTCTACCCGGGATGGTCACATGTATGATGGGGTGCGTTGCCGGGGCATGGCATGACATTCGATGACGGACAGGTTGCGTTGAGAGTCGGTCCGTGACGGCCAGTTTGGATCGTTGACGCATACTGGATATGCATGATGCTGTCGATGCCTCGATGGCGTTGTTCCCCGTTCCCGGGTGCTGCATTACACAGTCCCACAACGCACGTAGTCTAATCCTAAAGTGAAATGTATAAAGTTCACAACGTTCACACCTACAAAGTGACACTAGGTCGTCTGACCCGATCGATAAGTATAAAAAAACGAATTCGAGGAGGGAGACGCCCATAGATGCAGACGTATTTTTTCCACCCTCATTTCGCCTTCAGATTGGCTGAGAAACACGAGTATACTTTAGGTTTGCACCCGGACACGACCCGAGATTTTTTATTTATATTTATATTTGCTTTTCCTAAATCGGAGCTAGATCGTTTTGATCTGATATAGATTAGCAATTACCCTTTCGGAAAATTGCGATTTTTTTTTTTTGCTTTTTGCTTCGCGGACGGGACGGATCTAGTTGGGATCCCTTCCTACCTCTTCCTTTTGATAGGTTCCTCCCGAGTTTACTATGAAAAGACACTCCTATGTGTTTTTTTTTGCTGATATCTGGCCGCACGCCCGCGATCAAATGAATCCGATCACGCGTGTACGTATTCATCAAGGGGTTATCCGTCGCTGGGTCACAGAAGCGGCCCCCTCAAAGGCGCGAAAATGAAACCCAAGGCTGACAATCTGCGCGTGAAATGAAAGTGGGATGGAATGGAAGAAAAAGGCACGGTGCGCACGTACTTGTGCTTCCCTTGAGAAGCGTGTGTTGTGGACGGTGAACGATTGGGCCCTAGATATATTGATATGTGATGTTGAGTGTGGTTGCAGGGTGAAGCTCTCGTCCATTCTCCGTCCTTGTGGCCGTGAAAAGTGAGGGGGGAGCTGATGGATGTTAGTAAGACGACGCGTCGCCGTGAATACGTGTGTTGCGGATGAAATGCGTGATGGGCCTGAAAGGTCAGTAGAAGGCGACATAGTTTAAAACCGAATCCGAGGAGCGCGATGGCGTCGGTATCATGTGCACTGCGGGTGCGAGGCTCATCATCAAACCGCAGCTCGAGAAGTGGTTATTTGAAAACAGACGTGGCCTCGAGCGACGACGTTGGTGCACGTCCGCAGTTTCATATCGTCTATATCTGTAGAGCATTGTCAACGGCGTAGGATGACTTACTGATTTATATCAGGCATGGCGGTCTGTGATTGGCGCAATAATGAGCATGTTGAATCGCTGTGTCCTGGGCACGAACAATGTCCGAATGATGCCAAGAGAGTGATGGACGTTGAGAGAAAGGGATGGTTCAGGGCCAAGTATGGAGCACCAGGGCTTGCTAAGCAAAGGCGGTGTGGATAAGCGGGGAATGTGGTTTTACATTTCCTGAACGGCGGCAAAGACGTCAGTAAGCACGCCACGGAGAAAAGAAGAAGAGGGGATTGCAACGAGAAGCGACGGCAGTAAGTGCTCAAGAGGTCCCCGTTTCGATCTATCCCCTATACGAGCTGGCAAAAGGCCGAATGGATCAGTCGAGAATGGAGACTCGAGGGAGAGCGATTTTGCCGGTAATGACAAGTGAAAATCAAAAGACGTGAAAGACGCAACCTACGGCACCGACACGTCTCGAGTACGTCAAAATTACGATGTGCATACAAACGATCGTGGAACGGCAAATCAGAGCCACCTTAATGAAGGTAATCTTATTACCGTGCAAAGTCGCAGCAAACCGGTGTCGCGCCGCGGAAGAATTAAGGAGAATGAAGGTTAGGTCGAGAAGGACATGAATCACACGGTTCGGATCATGATAGGGTGGGACCGATGGTGTTGGTTGCGGCGGTACCAGAGCGCCACGGGGGAGTGGGCCGACAAGTGCGGTGGATCGGGGTGATCAGCGGACTGAGGAGGGGAGGGATGAGATTTGGATTAGGTTGGGTGTACGAGGGTGTGGAGTGGAGGGTTCATGTGAACAAAGTTGTGATAAGGAATGTGAGCGGGCAGGATGACACGTGTATGAAGATGAGTTGGCCGTGGTGTCCACGGGAGGAATGAAAGTAGAGACAACTCGACTGCGGTGGTGCACGACGAGCATCTAGATCCCACGTGGAGGGGCAAGGAGCATCGGAGATAAATCTGAGGGAAGAGTGCATTTTTTTACGGCAATCCGGGGCGCCACGGTGCCTCGATTTGGAAAATACAAAAAGGACTGTAAAAGGAAAGATGGATCGGATAGGATCGTAAAGAGGGTAGTACGAGTGCAAGGTAGAAAGCGCATGCATGCAAGGGCGTGGAAGGAGTGATGATGATGACGATTTGGGGTGAGCCTGAATGCGTGCCAGGGGTGCGCATGGGGGCCTGGTCTGGATCTTGTGGGTAGAGGGGAGATGACATGATATTCATCCGAGGCGGACAGCCACTGGAGGGTGTTGGATGTCCTCTTATACTCTGATGGGGGGTGAATGGGTCGACCCATCTCCATACGAGAACGAGGGGGAGACTGGTACGAGGTACGTCGTCTTCCACGCTGGGGATCGGTGAAATCGGGAAATCTGAGTATTACCAGATTTAGTCCGTGGGAAGATACACGACGCAGATTTGCATCGTGTCAGCGGGTGCAAGTGAGATCCGTCGCCATCGGGAGATACGGCACGGACGACCCATTCCATTCCTAGCCTATACTCTTCCCCTCCTCCGTCCACTGAACTCTGTACTGATCATCGCTCCTCCTTTTTCTCTTCTCTATCCCTTTTTTTTTTTTTCTTTTTCTTTTTTCCATCTCTGTCCAATTTTTTTTTTTCTCTTTTCTCACTCTCTTCTGACAGTCAGGTTCGCGTTCTATTTCGCTTGCCAAGGGTACCACTCAGAATCTCGACTTGCCAACTTGGCCCGTCTCTGCAGAGATCTACATTGCAGTGCGCCATCATCGACATCGGCGATATCTCGTTTCCATTCAACGTTATTATTCTAGCTGCGCTAACACCGTCTCATCCGTACAATGGCCTCTTCGCATGCTCACCACGCCCACCACCGCTATCCAAACCCCCACTCAAATTCAAATCCACCCCCTCACGTGCCATCCAGCGATTTTCGGCTTCCTCCGCTCAAGAGCCTGAATTTTCAGTTTCGGCCCCTCCAGCACGACGCGCATCCCGGTCCCGACCAGTCTGCCTACACCGCATTCGACGTCGACGTGAATGCATCCTCCCCAAACCATCCTCCTCCCGTCACTTCTCCCCCGACGAGCACCAATGGCACCTCCTTCTCAGCCTTTGGTTACCCAACCCCCACACCCGCATCCGCGCCGGCGTACGTCCATCGACAACCATTCGCGTATCAGGGTCAGACATCGTCCCAGAGCCAGCAGCACGATCATGACACCTCCACTTGGCAGCAACAGCATTCACACGGTACCAACCAACCCACCTCAGCTCACTCCCAAACACCGTCTCAGGTGCACGCCCAACTCCCTTCCTCGACCCAATCTTCCTCCTTTGCGCGCACCACTCCCCTCGTACCCACTACCGTCGATCAAGCCTCCACCGCACAGAACCGCACCCCCTTTCCTGCCCCACCAAAACATCGGTCGACTTATCCCCCTCCATCTCCATACACCCCAAACACGTCCCATTCATACAACCCTTCCTATCCCTCTTCTTCCACTTCCACTTCCGCGCCCTACACCCCATACAACACTTCTCCCGGATACACAGCAAACTCAACTTCTCCCACTTTCAGTCCCTCTACCTCCCCATCTTACGCGTCGGCCCCCCACCCTAATACTGCCCCTCCATACCCATCCCAAAATGCATATCCAACACCTACCTCCGCTTACCCCCATCCACCCCCATCTCCCACTCCAACGCCGACCCAGTCACATGCACACTCATCTTCTCATTACGTTCCCCCATCTACTTCCGCATCGACATATGGTTTCGATGATACCAGGTCTAGTACAACCTATGCCCCCCAAGGACCAGCACAACCTGTCCGCAGTCATTCACAAGTCCAGGACTCCCGGTACGTAATTTCAACACTTCTTCCAACGTGTCCTCACTCGTCCGTTTCGGAATTCTCAGCGAGTCTCGCGTTTCGGTCGCAGATCGCGCTCGGTACCCCCACGCGCAACCTAAAGTGGCTGATGCACGCATAGATTCGCGTCATGACATGTATCCTCATCCTCCTGCGCCCACATCCGTGCCTGCCAACCCTCCCATCGACACAAGGCACTCCCAGTCATATCCTCAGCACGAGACCCGCACCGCATATTCTCATCAAGCCGACTCTTCGCGACCTGGAACATCCTACACCCAAGCCCAACCTCCGGCGCACGTCCCGTCTCAGACTCAGTCCGAGGTAACTCGCCCTTACCCTCCAGAGCCACGTACGAGCGCATATACGCAGGATTCAAAATATACCTACCCTCAGTCCCATGCTCCCGAGCCTGCGGCACGTCCAGCAGCCGGCTACGCTCAGGATCCTCCCAGTCGGGTCAACTATCCTCCAGAGGGTCCGACGCGTCCTCAAAACGCGCAGGACTCGCGTGCGGGTTACCCTCACGCGCAAGAATCTCATGCCAGTAACAGAGCAACAGGCGTCCCGTATGTCGCAGAGACGAGGCAGTCCTCTGCATATGTGCCCGCTCAGGACACAAGGCATGGGTACGCCCCTTCCGAACCGTCTGCTGTCCCATCGTCCTATGTACCAGCCGAGCAAAGGCATGGGCCACCTCCTCAGTATGTTCCTAGTAACGCTGGCCAGCGGTCCTCGTTTGGTGATTCGCGTTCTACCGGTGCGTATCCCGTCGGCAACAGCGAACCCTCAAGGAA
>JBBPNM010000403.1:0-10283 GCA_038090895.1 Boletus bicoloroides
CGTCGTGTAGGATCGCGTCGTCAAATTGATCAAACGGATCGAGGTTCTGACGTATCGTGCCGTCGAGGAGGTCGGCCTGAATAAAAAAAAGTTGTTGGTTGGTGGTACCGGGTACAAGGTGAGATACTTGAGGGAGGGGACGTACGGATTGGGGGATGATGGCGAGACTGGAACGAAGAACCTCGAGATCGAGGGAGGAGGTGAGGATGCCATCGTAATACACCTCGCCTTCGGTGGGAAGACATCGCAGGAGAGAAAGCGTGAGTGAGGTCTAATTTACATGATTGAGTTCAAGAATGGGGTGGGAACGTGGGGAAAACTACCTTGCCACTTCCAGTACGACCGACTGCAAGGTCATCCGTCAGATACGGACATGATCACCCCAAGCAACAAGGGGAGTACGTACCAATCCCGATTCGCTCTCCGGTGCGGATGTGAAATGATAGATTGTGGAGGACACGAGGTCCATCCTGGAAAAGTCATCAGGCTGTGATCTTTGCAGGAAAAGGATACTAGTTGTTGACACACCATCGAGTATCGAGCTGACAAGTTTTCTACCCGCAAGTCTCCTGATGCCGGCCAGTATGCAGGCGGACGAGCCTTGTTGATCGGCTCGGCCTCTTGTTCAATCTCCATGTAGTCCGCAATACGTTCGAGACTGAGATAAACCGTGTTCAACAAGCACATCCCCGGCTTGCCCTCGAACTTACCTGTTGCCTAGGATCTAGGTCAATACGGTAGCATATACATCTTACAGGAGCAAAGACATACCATTGATTTCCGTGTTGTTAAACATGATAATCCACCATAGAATGAGTCCACTAAAATTTACTGGACAAAGTTGTCAACAAAAAGTCATCAGCCAGAGACCAGGCCGCGCA
Organism: Boletus bicoloroides; assembly: GCA_038090895.1. Taxonomy (NCBI): domain Eukaryota; kingdom Fungi; phylum Basidiomycota; class Agaricomycetes; order Boletales; family Boletaceae; genus Boletus; species Boletus bicoloroides. Next base: position 882 of record JBBPNM010000403.1, read on the forward strand.
CCTGCCATGTCCAAAGAGAATCCGGCGTTTGAGGGGTTGATGTTGTGGTGTCCATACATCAAATATGCTGCCAAGGTTGCCGCGAATAAGGCTCCCAGTGCCTCCAGTCTGACAGAGACCCAGCTGCACATTGAGAACATGAGGTAGGGAAATGTCTGAATGAACATGCTCACCAGTTAAAAGCATGAAAGGTACGAGCTACCCTGGTGTAGTGGTCAATAGATAAATGGTACTCCTTGATGAACAGGTCTTGTGCACCAAAGGCACGGACAGAGACTAGGGGCACGTTTCAACAGTGAGGCATTCTGACATATATTCCTAGTAACCTACCCAGGCCAGCGAGGGAAGCGCCCAAGTGTGCCAACAGGGGGGTTTTGGCATTGCTTAGCTCCCGTTTGACAGACAGTTCGGCCTTCATATACACTTGTCCGCACCACCCACCGATGATGGCAACGATCAAGCCGGGGAGTGCGAAAGGAGGGGCTAGATAAACCACAGCAGCAAGATGGACTGACATCGCGATCGTCAACTCTACTAGTACGGACAAGGACATGGGGAACGTTCCGTCCACTATACGAGTCAATTGAACAATCACAGGTATACAAGAACTTTCGTACCTGTCCCAATGTCCTGAGTACATCTCGTGATGACGCGAGCCACTGGAGTCGTGTCAAGCCATCTATAATGTCCTTTAGATGAGACGAACCAGATAATGGGAAATATAGTACCTGAATGTAGCACCAAAGATCCGTTCGACGAGTCGCTCATGAATTATCTTGGAGGCCCTTAGCGACCCTAAAAGATTGACTGTTTGTGACAGCGAATAAATGATCACGGTCAAACACATAATCAAGGTATAGACCATGACGTTGCTGAGTGGGGATTTTCAGGATTGTTTAAAACAAACAGCGTTCGAAAACCTCACTACCCAACGTTGACCGCAGAGGGTCCCTGGTATTGCTCAGCCCAATACCCAAGATACCATGACTGAGCGGATTTGCTAATGTGGGTAGCAGACAGGCCGAAAACGAACAAGCCCCAGTTCAAGACGGGTGTGCGGCCTCCCCAGCCAAGGAGGTAGAGCATAACTGACAATACGATCAGTGAATTAGCATGATTGCAGCGAGTAACATCATTTACCTGCTGGCCAACCAACGTGGCCCTCGGCTATTTCCTCGGCTGTTGTCAGCGTCCCGCCTTCTACCTCAGCTGATGACAGTTTGTTTCCCAATGTAGAGGTGCTATCACCCGCCGGGTCATCGATTTCAAGTGTTCTGCCCTGGTCCGTACCTACGACATTTGTGTCTCCAACGGCGTCAGCTTTCGTAGGCCCGTGATTCCGAACCTGACCCTCGTTGTCAAGGGTCACCACATATCGAGCGATGCCGCTGAGGAGTGATACGTTGTGGGTCTAATTACATGGATTTAGGATGCAGAACCGAAAACGATTTCCGACATACCGCCATGATGATGGTTCTTCCTGCCACCAACTTGCCTCGGAAACAGTTGTTAACGATCCATTGGCTAGTGTGGACATCCAACGCAGCAAAAACCTTTGACGAGTGCATCAGTGCGTTATGATCCTTCGGAGCCATCAACAAGCTTACATCATCGAGGAGAAGGATTTGCGCAGAGGAGTAAATGGCTCGCGCCAGTGTTACTCTAGCCTGTCCTTGTTTTAGCTCATTCCTAGAAGTCACAGCAGGATACTTCTTCACCTTTTGGCCACCACTACCCCGCGCGCGCGCGTGAGTACACACACGATATATAATCGAGAAACACGAACCTTAGCGTCACGCCCCTTTCCCCCACTTCAGTGAGATCTCCGTGTTCCATACGTGCCAGGTCAGGTTCTAGCGCACACTGAGACAATACTGTACGCGATTTCAATAGAGACACGTGCAGATTTGATTAGCAGATGCTGGACTAACCTTCTATGTACCGCCCTTCATCGAAATCTGAGCCAAAGAGAACATTGTCCTGTTCTGTTGATCGGATCCTGGGATTCACTCTCTCATAGCTTCTGGCACTTACCCGAATAGTCCGGTTCAGTATCCACGACTCCTGAGCGGCATACGCGACACCAAGATGCCTGGGCAAGGTACACCAAGATGAAGGTCCAGAAGGGTGAAAATGCATTTCGCCCAGAAGCGCCATGAGTAGCGACGTCTTCCCCGAACCCGTCGGTCCAGTGATGAGATTTAGTCCTTTGTGTTGAAATGCGAGCTCATCCTGAACGACGAGGGTAAAGTGTTTGTTGCGAGGGGTTCCTGTGCTGGGTTCTAACTTGGACCACGAAAAAGTGGCATGTGAGATTCCGACATTATCAAAGACGATGTCGTCGTCCCCTGCACTGTGAGGTATGCTGGGTTCAGTTCCTGGGAGTTCGCAAACTGTGTCGTCCTTGAACGTATCAGATATGGGAAGCAGACAAATAAAGTTAATACACACATGTGACAAAAAGGTGTTGATGCGATCAAGGGCAACTTTCCCTGGATGTGATGGTCAGTTCTCAGTAGAAGCGTAAAGGACGCGCGAGACCTTGGATGAGGCAACGCATGGATCTGGCCACCATGTGAAGTTGCGTTTGGAGGATACTAAACACTATGCGGCTTATCCATCACTGCATTCAAATGGTGCAAAGTTGACTTACCAGCCATCGAAGAGAATACTATAGATGCTAAAGAAATATATCATGAGAAGCACGGATCTAACGTTGAGCTTCATTACTTGCCAGTGAGATTCTGTCTGGCGACCAGCGTCTGCCGTAAATGCAGTTACATATTCAATCCACTTGAGCGTACTTGGATAACTCACATAGACAGAGAAGGTGACGAGCATGGCAACGATGGGTACAATGAATCTATGAACAGGTTTTTGTTCATTCACCACCAGACAAGCAGATTGACATACATGGTCATCTGATTCAGAAGCTGAAGCAGTGAACTGTTCCTGGTCCAGACAAGCTCTTCTATACGTTGGTCTTGAATTCTACTATTGATCTTGCGCTCCCATCCAAAAAGTTTGATCATCCGGAGGACATTCATGGCTGAGTCGACTCATGATTAAACAACCTCCGACGAAGAGCTGACTCCGTACGCACTTTCACTCACGAGTTGCACCCTACCATCGGTCTATGGACGTGAATACAAAAATACATGTTCAAATTGAAACAAACGAACCTTTTTCATCTTTTCCGCCTCCACACCTTGGAACAGGCTAGTAATGTATCCCGGGACCGGAAAGAGGACTACCATGGCCGCGGCGCCTACCAGAGCACTGTGTCATCTCAGTGAGGGAACCATATGGGCCGTGGATTACTTCTACTTGCCTCCAACCCAGAATTTTATGAAGCAAGACGAGACACAAGATAATCTGCACGGGAACGCCAACCACTTCGTTCTCTCAGCTTTGTCATATCTGCAAGACTCTGGCGGCATACCGATCGGAACGAAATCCTTGGCCTCGGTCACATTTGTCAAGTCCGTCGTCACATGGTTGTTTATGGTACCGACGAGATTGGGTTGATTGCTTGGACTGTTCCCGTCTGCAGATGCACCATTTCTCTCGCCGCCCTGGAGCCTAATCCGCAAGGCATGCTTGAATACGAGGTCCGAAAGAAGCGCTTCCATGCGCACAGCCACCCGAGTCTACAAAAGGTGAGCGTCCACCAAGATATGCTCACCACACGCGGCTAAATGACTTACTTCGATGAAGATGGACCACTGGTATGAGATGGAAAACGCAATCGGACCTAGGAAGAGGAGTATGATCCATACTATCGGCTGTATGGTCGCTCCTTTGCCTTGAGTCTCCAGGTACCTTGGCATATGTCGATGAGTAATGATGGAAATTCCTACTTGAGGGTCAGACCCATACCTGAGAAATTGTTCCAAGGCAATTGGGTTTACAAGGTTTGCAATGACCTGAACCAAAACTAAAAACACCAGCGTAACATATTCTGATGCTGGCCCAACGGCATTAATGAAGTCATGTCTGGTGCAAGACAATACTGGACCCACAAAAAGCCTTGATTAAACCAAAGAAGATATGAGAATTGTGAACTCCGCGAGATTTGAAGTGCTATGCAAATATTGGATCGGGTAGTGCATAGATAGTGTGCATTTTCAACTTACAGTGGCATGTCTTGAAACTAATTCTGCCACGTGGTCGTAATCAGCGAGAGGAAACAGAGCATCTGGAGCGAGGTGCTGAGATTTATAAGCTACACTGATCAATGGGTCGAGCCAGGAATAGAGTAGAAGTGACAACCAAGATGCCGTCTGTTCTGGATGAGGCTCCTTGGGGTGTGGCTGGGAGAGCAAGTCATACAATGCAAGCGGATACTCTGAACAATACGCACTGTGTCATATACGGGTTGATATTCACGAGGACTTGTAAGTGGTATGATAATCCCAAGGATACCAAGCAATGCAACCTCTACTGCATTATACAGATCAAGTTGGTGTGTCAACCCTTCAAAAGTGAAGAATGGCCAGAGGTCGTGATATGCAATCGCTCCAAAGACACAAAGGTACACGAGATCCGCGTGTCGAGTTAATTGGTTGCTTCCAAATTCGAGACCACTGGCAAGTGCCGAAAGTAATGTGAGAAGTATCCCGTAAGCCTATCACAAGCATGTTTTACACAGTAGCATTTGAGTCAATCCTGAACCTACGACGGTGATGTAGAGGGTCCCTCCTACTGCGCGACTGCCTGATGGCCGGACATTTTGATGACGCCATGCAATAGCAATAGTGAGAGAGAGGAATATGGACATGACCACCCTGGTGACCTCGAAGTACAACTTCGGCGGCGTGTGGTCCGGGTCACGACCCTTGTTTTTGGCACCGCGCTTGGTGCATATGGTGGAGACAATCAAAATCAAGAACGATCCCCCCGCAAATACCAATGGAAGGAGGTCTATGGTGTGGTATAGTCCGTTCATCTTGCACACCGCATACGAAGGTTCTGCTTGGACGAGAGAATAGACCTTGAAGCGGATAGTGGCAGGCCTGATTGAATGGACCTCGGGAGAGAGAGGGGGAGTGATACTCAGGTAGTGGACCTAGGATGTCTCGTTATTAATAACATGTTATAAGGGTGTTCGCCTTGATGATCTCACGACCCCTTGACTGCGGCAACGTTGTCTGCGGCTACCTGCGTATATACCGTACGGGAAAAAGATGGTACCCACCATGCGGGAGCATTGTTCGTCGCGACTCCGGTGTGATCGGAGAATTGTCAAGATGATGTGGAATAAGGTGAATTGTATATGTATGTATGCTACATCTGCTTGCGGGGTTTACTGATGCTAGTCGTAGTCCGAATCGTCAGTCAGGTCAAGGTATCCGCGAAACCCCCACGTGGTATAAGTTCAAAGAGTCCATATTTTCACAGTTGAATCGCGTCCGCCTGAAGCGAGATAGCGATCCATGTACCGGAGGCGATCCACTGGTCGGGTGTGTCCGTTCGTCCGCAGTGTGGAGTGTTGCATGGTAGTACGGTTATATATCTGATAGACCTGCGCTTAGAATGTGTCTGCACGTGTGTGATGTGGACAGTGTACCTTGACACCGTCCTCCCCCGTAGCTGCGACGATTTTGCGGGTGTCAAATTGCAGTGCAGTCACTCCGTGGTCGTACTTGAGAGTTTCGAATACCCCGCCGGAGCGCACATCCCATACCTCAAAAAAGTAAACACGAGGGATGCATCCCTACGGCGATATCTATACTCACTCGAATCGACTTATCCAAACTGCCTGTAACAATGTGGATCTCGTCAAATTGTAGGCATGTTACGGGTCCCGTGTGTCCAAGCAGAGTCCGATGAGCTTGGCCGGTGCGCACTACGAATCGTCAGTACCCTGATAAAATCACTACCGAACAATACACTCACTATCCCACATCCTGACCGCACCATCGCCACTCCCACTGACGAGTCCGTAACCCCAAAACTGGACGCCCCCTACGAAATCTTGATACATATCCCAATTCCCGTCCGCATATGGTGGCGTTGGCACAGCCAATGTGCCTGTAGCCGCGGCTGCGCCAGAAAATGGTAACCGGCTATCAGGCGGGGCGACTTGGGAGTGGGAGATAGCCCAAAGGATGTCCATCGTGAGAACACATTGGCCAGTGGTGAGGTCCCACTGACGGAGAGTCTTGTCCGATGCACCCGTAACCTATCGAGAGTCAACACAGTTGCGCACATGCTTACGGACGGAAATTTACCAAACACTCGTCTTCAAAGTAGAGAGCTGTGACTGCCTTGCTGTGACCATCGAACGTCCTTAGGCAAGGTCCCTCGGAGTCTGTACCTGCCTCGCTGACTGTACCAGACCTTGTGTAGTCTGGTTTCTCAACGAGTTCTCCGTCATGAAAAGAACTTGAGTCTTCTTCTAAAACATCGCTCAGTCCGTCCTTTTCCCAGTCGTCATCTACGAGACGGAGATCCCATAATCGAACAGAGCCGTCTTCACTGCCGGTCAAGCACAAGTTATCTTCCACTTGGATGCACTTGACTCCGGCGCGATGGCCACGTAGACGGCCAATTTCGGATCCTGTCATCAAGTCCCAGACGCGAGGCTGGGAGTCATCCTGTGAGGAGCTGACGAGTGTTCCATATGGTTCTGAGAAATCAAGGGCGGTTATCGGGGTGGAGTGATTTTCCAAGGTCTTGGATGGTAAGTGAGCGGTGAGAGGGAACAGAAAATGATATGAGATACCATGAATGCTATGGCGGGAGGGAGGTCGTCGTGCTCTGAGGGTAGAAAGACGGGTCCTAAAATGGGGTGAGATGTGAGCAAGAGTGTAATTGCCGGTGACAGATACCTTTTCTTCGTCGCGAAGGTGGAACATGGTAAGTTTGGGGGGTGGCGGCTTTGTGATGTTTGGAGGTTGATTGTTCGAATTCTAAGCGTTCCTGTATGCCGTCCACTGATGTATGGTGAGCTGACTGGCACGAGCGAACGGAGAGTGGACATACGTTCAGCATCCAGTTCTAATTCATCCTCGCGAATTTTCAAAAGATCCTGTTCTAATTGCTCGCGAATTAAATCTAATGCTTTAATCTTGTTTTCGACCTCGGATATCTCGCTCTGGATCAAACTCTGTGACAGCATCACACGGAGCTCCGAGGAGAGATGTCACGAGACAAGGACGTACCCGGCGTACATGCAAATTTTGCTTGTCGCCAATGATTTCCTCTGCTTGGCGCGTGAGCTCGTCCTTGCCTAGGATCTTGGTGGTGCTCAGACTCTCCCTGGGCCTTCTCTTGCCTTTCTGTCTGGCTTGATCGACGACTACGACGTCGTCTTCACTGACGACGCTATGAGCGTCGTCGCCCTCGTCCTCTAGCATGCCTCTCGCCTGCAAGCCCAATTTTCTCAAGCCAACTTTTGGGACGTGGACGTTTCGCAACTGACGCCTTCTTGTCCGGTTCTTGTCGGAGCTAGGAATTGTCGCGTTGAAACCGCGGAAGAGGCTCACGTCTGAGGCTACACCATCCGGTTCTGGGACGTCGACGCTGAGGAGTTCTTGGGTTGCTTCTGCGACTTGAAGGTCGCGAGAGGTGACGCGGCGGTTCCCGAGGGTGAGTCGCAATGGGGCGCGTCCGAGGGTTGCAAAGTGCATCCTGGAAGTGGTCTTTGAATTGGTGATCTCGCCGCGGGACCGAGATGATACGGTAGCTGCTGCAGTGATCATCTTGGGTGTCATGATGACGGGGGCGACTGTGAGGATGAGTGAGGGAGGGAGAAGGGTATAGGAGAGGAGTGAACTGACGGTCTGAAAGGATTCTAGACGAGTCCTCCTTGTTGTGAGAGAAGGGGGCAAAGAGAGCCTTTGACATGAGATGAAGCTTGCTCTGGCCAGGTTGTATATTTTCGGACCTCGACTTTGAAGTCATAGTCGTACTACGGTGCATTCCGACAAAGAACGAGGATAGAGGCACGTGATGAATCACGAGACCGTCAGGCACGGGTTAATCACATGACATGACATCAAGGTGGTCTAGACCAGTGACATCATAACACGTGATTCTACGCAATGAGACGAGAAAGAGTCGACCCTTTTGACTTGTCTTCGCCTTCATGTCCGACGATTTCTTTTCGAGTGTTCCTGTCCGACCCGCTCGGTCACCGACCACTGAAACCGACTCTCACGTCGATTTTGCTCATGCAATATCCCTTCGCTTCGGTTCCGCCGACCTCCGCACCGCTCGTCTACTCCCCGAAGATCTTCCCCAACACCAAACCCATCTTACCCCACAACCTCCAATGTTACCTCCACCTCCACGTACGACAACTCTCTCTACCCCACAACATTCTTTCTCTTCCCTACCACCATCATCCATCTCACCTTACCTTGATGACCCCCGTACCCTCATCCTCGACATTCGTCCCCACGCTGCCCACGCCGCCGCCCGCATCAACAATGCAATCTCCCTCTCCGTCCCAACAACCCTTCTCAAACGTCCCCTCTTCTCCCTTTCAAAACTTTCCCAAATGCTCCCTTCTCCCTCTTCCCGCGCCCGCTTCGCAAACTGGCCCTCGGCGTCCCGCATCTTGGTCTACGATTCCGACTCTGCCATTTCCCCCGATAACAGCATCATCGCCGGTCTCTTGCGCAAGTTTCGCGCAGAGGGCTTCACAGGTGAGCTAGGTTGGGTCCGTGGCGGTTTTCAAGCAGTTTGGAGGGAGGCCCCAAACCTTGCTACCACAGACCTTCCCCCTCCAGAAGAAGACGACCCAGATACCGCATCTTCCTCCAACACCCTTAGGACTTCCCACCTCCCAAAAGCTGCCTTTTCCCTCTTTTCCACCACAGTTGCCCCTCCCCCCCAACTCGCCCCCATCCCCGGTTCCTATCCCCTCCCAAATACCCCTGCACCATCAGCTTCTCGTGCCGCTAATCCCTTCTTTGACACCATTCGCCAAAACGTCGAACTTTCTCACGGTATCACAGAGCGTATTCCGTTGCGCCTTCCCAGACGTGTCAGGAGACGAATTCACGATCTCCCATTTCCATGGTTGCAGGACATCGCTCAGCGTTCTGCCCTCAGGCATTCATCCGCTTCTCGTCATCCAGGTCTTGACAGTCTTGAATCGGGTTCCGAGTCGAGCGACGATCCTCATACATCCGATCCCGACGAGAACGATCCAAATGTGGAGGAGGGTACCGAAACTCTTGCAATGCAGTTCTATCGCATTGAACTTGCCGAACAGCGCAGATTACGTTCAATCATGGAGCATCATACCAAGGAAAGCGAACTCGCCGGCCTTACTTCTCCTGCCAAGCTACGTAGAACGCTTGACAAGGGTGGCACAGGCGTCGGCGCTGATCCTGTGCAGCGCGGAGTGAGCGTGCGAACTGGCGCAAAATCGGTCCCTGGCACACCTCA
>JBBPNM010000404.1:0-10278 GCA_038090895.1 Boletus bicoloroides
CACAAGGATTAATCCAGGAATCAACCATACACCCTGGTGCATGACATAATGAGGCATCATGATATCAAGTGACATCCTACTTGTTAAGCCAGGCTTACAACCTATTGAGATGCAAAGATCCCAACAGTGCAGGGGCAAGAGGTAGAATGAGAGTCTGGTGGGAGACTCACCAAACTATAGAGTGATGGTTGATAGTCAAGAGTAGCAAAAGTGCTAGTGAATAGTTTTGAGTATTGAACTCAAGAGTAGAGGTGGCAAGTGATGATAGAACAGATAATGTGAAACTGTTATTGGAACAGGCTGTAGGGCTATTCTTATATACTGAACCATCTAAGGTTCAAGAGGAGCTCAAACGCTATGAAGAGATAAGAGCTATAACTGCCATAGGCTAGTTATCTATAGAAGACTAAATATAGTGTCCTAAATGTGCTATTACCTATATGACTCAGATCAGCTAATTATAGCTATCTCCTATTTATAGTACTGTCATGTGTGTGAACATGAGTAATATGAATAGTGTAATAAGTCCGGTTCTAGACCAGGTCTAGAATCATGATCAGGAATAGAATATCAGAAATAGAAACCATGATTCTCAACACTTCCTGGTGCATTCTTTACCTGCAATCAAAATATTATTATTATGTCATATTTGTAATATAATGTCATTAAATCATGTTTATTTCTATTCATTTATTGATATTTAAACCCTGCTGTTCAACAAGAATTAAAATGCCTGCATTGTTATTGTTGTGATTCTTTAGTTGCACTATTCTTTTTTCTTGGACTACTATTTCCTTTCACTGATGACATATCCTTTTTTACTAATCATCTGATGCTATCATACAATTACTCACTCTTCTGTCATCACAATTACTCCTCCATCCAATGTCATTGCTTGATGACTCATTCTTGCTTACTTCATTGTTCTTCTATAGTGTTCTTTTACTTTCTCTTTGCTTACTTCATCCTTCACTACAAGCCAGCCCTAGACACTAGGAATATGATATATAAGGGAGCCCTAGATGGATATCCTTCTCTTTAAGCTAGTTCTCCTTTGGCTCTTGAACCCTTTGTCCCCTTTGGTCCCTACCCTTGTCCTTGTACCTTCATACCAGCAATACAACTGGTCAGCCCTTCCTAAGTCCTTGATTGCACCTTATAAGTCTCTGCCTGCACTTTGAGCAGCTAGCTTGTCCTTGTAAACCTATCCCTTGCCCCAGTGACCATCATCACCTGAATCCCACTTGTGTTATGTGAAGTGTATACAAAGGTATCTCTTACTAGACAGACTATGTTCAGGCAATGCTCATGAAGAGACTGACATCTGATGAGCAATTGTTCAGAGAGGAAGACAAAGAGGACTAGGAGTGAAACAAGGAAGTTTCCAAGGGATAATACTCAAAGAGGCTCAAGGATAAGACTTAAATGTATGCTTGTATTGCATAGATCAAGAATAAGGAAATACAGGTGTTAAAGAGATACTTTATATACTACAGACCAGCATGCACAGATCAAGGGAATAAAGGCTAGGAAAGGAAATAGAAAGAAACTAATAGAATATTGTGGAAAATGGGGACACTGGCTGGTGTGGGAGAACTGGTGGAGGAGAGGATAAGTCTGATGATAAAAGAACTAAAGGCAAGATAAGAAGATAGAGTTATAGCCAGTGAGAAGAAGAAAGCTATTGTTTAATGTGGTATGGCCTCTCCAATTGTAGTGATAAGAAAAGAAGGAGATAATGAGTATATGAGGAAAAAGAATTAAAATTGTAACATTACCTCCTTCATACAATTGAACTCCAGGTTCAATAAGCAACCCTCTTTTGGGCCAGAAACTAGAGGGTGGAAGACAAGGGTCCACCATAAATGGAAGATGACTGGAATGGAGAAAGACACTCAAAAGGACAGCCACCCACAAGGTGCCCTGGTGCAGAGCAAACTACATAGTTTTGATGGGGGCAGAACTGGCTGCTATGTCCCCAGTTGTAGCAGAAATTGCACTGGAGAGTAAGACATTGTCAAGTAGGGTGACCAGGAGCAAAGGCATGACAGTGGGGGCAGCAATATTTGTCACAGTCCTCCCAATAGTGACCATTGTGAAAGCACTAAAGACAAGTAGTATTTGCAGTGGCAGGAGTGATGTGGATTTGTTCTGGTCTGGAGAGAACTTGTGGTGGAGAAGAAAGAATAGTTGTGCTGTTGGAGAGGTTGATAGATTGAGCATTTTCAGTGGGAATGGGGATGGTGGTTTCATATTGGTCATTATCATTGTTGGTGGCTACAGCAGTGGAGATCTCAGAAAGAGGGGGGGAAGAGATCTGAGAGGCGAGTGATGGAGGGGGAATGGGAATGGGAGAAGGGGATTGAAGAGTACAAGGGGCACAAAGTAGAAATTGGTCAATGCAAGTGAGGTAAGTGTCATGCTGGTCCTGAGAGAGAGAAAAGGAAATACAGCAAAAGACAGGGTAGATAATATGGGATTCAATGTTTTCAATGAAAGTACCAAAAATGTGAGAATGCAGAATGTTGAGTATATGAGTGGAGAGGGTGTGCAGGGCGAAATGAAGAGAAGCATCATTTTCACTTGCAAGTTGAAGACATTGGGCACAAGAGATCCCATGGAACAAGTGAATGAGTTCATGTGTGATTATATCATCCTCAAAGAGGAGGTCATTTTCCAGGAGGAGAAGGATATGGGGGGAGTCAAGTACAGTGATGTAAAGCAGGTGGACAGCATGGGTGGGTAGGAAGGAAGGGTATACATGGTGGCATCGGAGAGGAGAGAAGGATCCAGACAAGGAGAAGGGAGCGATGGACAAGGAGAGGAACAACATGGTTTGGTATGGGTAGTTTTATTTGCAAGATATTTACGAAGAGACCATCAAGCAAGGGATTCTACCAGTTCTGGAGATGGTGGAGTCATTTATAGCTGGAAAGGATAGAAGTGGAGTGGCAGAGGTTGGATTCTGATTCCCAAGTGTTTTCTCCACATGAGTAACCCTTCCATGCAGTCAGGTACAATCTACAGGCTTTGGAGCTCTTGTGGAAGAGAATGGCCTCAACTTTGTATTCTTTCTCATTATCAATGATGTCCAGTGGTGGGTTTAGGAAGGAGGGACCATGCATTTCTGTGGAGCAATAAAAAGATAGAAGGGATGCATGGAAAACATTGTGTATTTTCCAGGTACCTGAAAGTTGGAGTTGGTAAGTGAGTGGAGATAGGACATGTGTGATTTAAAAGGGTCCATGTTGCTTAGGAGCAAGTTTCCTAGAGGGGTATTTAAGATGGAGATGAGTTGCTTTGAGTCACACCTTATCTCCAACTTTCTAGGGGATAAATCAGTGGGTGGATCTGGATGTCATGAGTTTTCTGGCTGATTCGTGAGCGGCCAGGGCTTCTTTTCAGACTTCATTAAGGATGGTGAGTCAAGTTTTGAGGGCAGGGAGGAAGGTCTTTCCTAAAGGAGGATAAGAGTGAGGTTCATAGCTATAGAGGATGTTATGGTTTTTCTTTCTTTCTTTTCTTCTCCTTATGGACTTACCATTTCTCCTTCTATATATGGATATAATATCACATAGTCACCTATGTGACTCATTTTGACTCATTTTATCTCTAACTCATTATGACTCAGACGCTATTCCACTTCTAGGCAGCTTTCTCTTGGAGCTGTGCCTTGTGTCCCCACTCACCCATTTATAGATGCCTTAGCCTTAGTACTGCTTGCACAGCATGGTCTGTGCACAGATCTCTATAGTATATAAAAGCCTTCTTCTGTACTTCTATTCCCTAGCTAGTTCTATGCAATCCAGTGTATTTTCTAGTCCATCCACTTGCCTGAGTGTGAACTTAGGAAGTGAGACCAGCCTCTATCTCTCAGAGTCATTGTACTACTCCAGAGTGTACACTTTGAGACTAGGACTTGTGCCACAAGTGTAATAGAGGAGGAAGAATGGAGAATTCTTTGTGGAGCTATGAGGGGTGGAATTATGGTGGAACTCAGCAGTAGAGAGGAATTGCGCCCATGACAAGGGATTATTGGTACAAAAGATGTGAAGATATGTCTTGAGTTTCTGATTGGTTTGTTCAGTTTGGTCATTGGTTGGGGGTGATAGGCAGTAGACAGTTGCACATCATATTTCAAGAGGTGAGCTAGTTCTCTGGCAAAGGCAGAGGCAAATTGGGGACTGCAATCAGAGATGAGAGTGTCATAAAGACCAAAGTGTTTGAAGACATTGTTGAAGAAAACTTGAGCAATTCTGGCAGCATCAATGGTCTTAGAGCAAGAAGTCAGAATTACCCCCTTTATAAGCCCATGGTCTACTATAACCACAACAGACTCATGGCCATTGGAGGAAGGGAGGTCTGTGATAAGGTCAACAGATAGCTGCTTGAAGGGGAGGGCATGTGAGGAGGATATGGAAACGAGTGGGGAAACAGTAGGATGAGTGTTGACCTTGTTTTGTTGACAGATGGCACATCCATCAATGAAGTTTTTGACAAAGAATGCAAGACCTAGCCACCAGAGGAGGGGGGGGAATGCAGGAAATGGAGTAGTGAGCAGTGAGCAGTGGAGGGAACATACATATGATCCTTGAAGTAGAGATGGCCATTGTTAAGATGCCAGTCCAAAAGGGAGGGGCATGAAAACAGTGGAGAGCCATCCTATAAGGTAGAGATAACGCAAAGGACAAGGGGGTCAGAGGGAGTGAAGTGGGTGATGGATTGGGAAAGGGCAAGATCAAGAGCATTGATGACAATGGGTTTGGCGACAATGGAAGAGGCATGATTGTCAGAAGAGGTGTCAAGGTCATCTTTGCATGAGAGAGCACTGGCAGGTCCCATCTGAGAACCAGGGGTAATGATCCATTCAAGATGGAAGTCCTGAAGGAATAGTTTATGAGGGTCTTTGATGTAAGAAAGGTTCTTGTGATCAGTGATGACAGAGACAGGATGAGGGGTGTCTTGGAGGTAATGCTTTCATTTAGAGAGGGCAAGGATGACAGCAAGGAGTTCTCTATCATAAATATCGTAGTTACACTCAGTGAGAGAGAAGGTTTTAAAGAAGTAGGCACAGGGATGGAAGTCACTGTTGGTGTCTTTTTGCATAAGGACTACTCTAGCAGTGAGGAGAGATGCATCAGTCATGAGGAAGAAGGGTTTAGAGATATTGGGGATGGAGAGAACTGGGGCAGAGAAGATTTGTCTTAGGGTATCAAACATGTGTTGTTGAAGAAGGCTCCAAGTCCAGGGGTGGTCTTTCTTGGTGAGGGCAGTGAGGGGGGTGACAATGTTTAAGTAATTGGAAATAAACTTTCAATAGAAATTGGCAAAGCCAAGAAATGAATAGACTCCATTGATAGAAGTGGGTGGTTTCTAGGTGGCAATGGCAGACAGTTTGATAGGGTCCATGTGAACAAGGCCTTGTCCGATGATCATGCCAAGGTATTCCATAGTGGGGGTATCGAAGAAGCACTTGGAGATCTTGAGGGACAGACCATGTTCCTTGAGACATTGAAGGACACAATGAGTGCATTCATGATGGAGGGTGAGGGTGCCATTGGTATGGATGCCAAGGTCATCTATGTAAATTTTTAACCAATGTTCGGCTATCATATCAGCAAAGATGTGATTCATGAAGGCCTGGAAAGTGGGTGGAGCATTGCAAAAGCTGAAGAACATAACTGTTGGTTCAAACAAGCCAAGAGGAGTGATGAAGGCTGCCTTCCATTGGTCTGATTCCTTGATGCAAATGTTGTTGTATTCCCATTGAATGTCAAATTTGGTGAAGTCGGTTGAGTCCTTCATATCATTGATAAGTTCAGAGATGAGAGGGAGGGGATATGCATTTTGGATGGTATGGCTGTTGAGGTATCAGTAATCTTGACAGGGGCATAAGGTTTCATCCTTCTTTGGGATGAAGAAGAATGGGGTGGCTTGAGGAGATTTGGAGGGGATGATGCAACCAGTTTTGAGATGTTCTTCAACAAAAGCTTTGCAAGCTTCTTTTTTGGCTGAATTAAGAGGATAGACCTTGGCAATTTTTGGGACAAAAGTATCTTTGAGATCAATGGCATAGTTGGTTGTAGGTTTTCTCAGAAAAGACATCAGTGAAATCAGTGCAAAAGTCAGGGATGGGGACTTCTTTGGATTTCTCAGCCATGGTGATTTTGGTGGAGATCATGACCTTGTTGACATATTCCTCATATAATTCCTGTGAGGGAGGGCACTCATGAAAAGTTCTCTCAATCCCTTGAGGATATCATTGAGAGACTAAATGGGAGATCTCTTTGTCCAGGTCTGGAAAGTCGGGTACCTGGTGATCGTTATTTGTGGGAGGAGAAGAGGTTTGAAAGTTGATAGTATACCAGACCCAATCAATTTTTGGATTCCATTTCTGGAGCCAGGGCATTCCAAGGATAACTTGGGGTTGAAAGAGCTGTACAATCATGAATTTTACTGTATCAGAGAAGGTATCAGAGGAGAATGAGGCAGTGGTGGTCTATTGAATGGTTCCTCAAGTGTTAGAAGTTTCATCCACATTGTAGGCAGTGATAGGAGTAGGAGTTCGAGAGAATTTGAAGATCCCTTTGGGTAAAAGGTGAGGGTCCATGAAGTTTCCAGTGGCTCCAAAGTCAATGAGGGCAGTAGTGTTGATGGTTTGTTTTAGTCCTTGTAGCACAATGGGGAGATGCATGGTTCTGTTATTTCATGGTGCCACAAGTACATGATCAATGGTAAGGGAAGAGGACATCAAGGTGGCTTCCCTTCTTAAAAATCCTGTGCTCTTTGTACTCCTGGGATGAATACTTCAGCCAATTCCTCAAATGGTTCTTTGTAACACATTTTGAGGATGGAGAAGATGTTGTCATCACTTTTGCCAGAAGTCTTGAGCAAGTTGACATATTTGTTGAGCTTGGAGCAAGTGGACTGGATGGGGGTGTCTTTGGGAGGTGAAGTGGGAGTAGTTTCTGTGATGCAAATGTTCTGAGGGCAGTTGGTGGAAGAATTGGGGTGAGGAGTGCAACAAGTTATGGCATTGTGACCAGTCTTTCTGCATTGGAAGCAGTGACCTTCTTTGATACATTTGGCCCATTTGGTGGGGGTGAGTTTGGATAGGGTGACATTGTCAACATCCATGGCATTAGAGTCTGTCTGGGGGTGAGGAAAAGAAGTGGAGGGCCAAGGACATCCTCTTTGAAGGGCTTGGATGTATATTTTCTGTGCATGGAAAGTCTTGGTCTTTTCAATCCATTTGTTGATGGTAGTAGGGATGATAGACATGGAAAGGATCATTGTGGTGATTTGTTGATCAACCCCCAAGGAGAATTGGTCAATGAGGGTGATGTCATCTGTAATTCCAGCTTTGCTGGTGAGGTTTTGGAAGTTGGTGATATACTGTTGGAATCCATCATTTGTGATCCCATCAGGGTGGTGGATGATTTTTTGAATGAGTTTGGATAGGTCAAGGTGAGTGGTAGCCTTGGTGTCAAAGGGATAGAAGATGGTCTCAAAGTTTTCAGTGAATTTATTGAAGGTTTTGTCAGAGGTTTTGGTGGAGGGATCAGCCATCTTGTCATACCACATCTCAGCAAAGGAGGCACCTTGTCCTTCACTCATTGTTATGTGGAGCATACAAGGAGATCTCTTTACTAAACAGACAATTGTAGGTGATACTCACTAAGAGACTGATGTCTATGATGCAATCATTCAAGAGGTTGAAACTGTGATAAGGCAACAGGCCTTCAAGGATCAGGCTTAAGAAATGAAGTGACAGGCTTCCAAGGGACCTCAAGGGATAAGACCAGATATACACTTGTATTGTGTAGATCAAGAATGGGAAATACAAGTGGTGAAGGGATACTTTATATACTATGGACCAGCACACACAGATCAAGGAACAATAGCTAGGAATGGAAACAGAAAAAAACTAGTAGAACATTGTGGAAACAGGGAATACTGACTGGTGTAAGAGAACCAGTGGAGGAGAGGATAAGTCTGATGATAAGAGAACTAAAGATGAGATAGGAAGACAGAATTATAACTGGCAAGAAGGAGAAAGCTATTGTTTGACAAGGAATGGCCTCTTCAATTGTAGCGATAGGAAAAGAAAGAGATAAGGAGTATATAAGGAAAGAGGATGAAAATTGTAACACTCATCTTGTTGAGGGTTGTCATAATTTTGTTATTATTGGCAGAGTAGAGTGTGGGGTTGATGGCAAAGTAGGTTTTCATGGCCTTGATCCATCATGATGCATCAAAGGATTTACCTGAAAAGTCAGCAGGGAGGGCTGCTTTAAGTTCCATGGGTCTGGTAGACATGGTGAGTGGTAGGGCAGAGAGTTGTTGTGGCAAGGGTTGGGTGGGAGGTATTGGGGGTGTAATCAAAGGTTGGCTAGGTGGGGCAAGGATTCTTTGGGTAAGACTGGGAGGGGCGATGGGCACAAGGCCTACTGGGAAAGCTCTGTAAGCTTGAAGGGAGGATATTTGTCTGGAGGTGGGAGTGATATTGATGTCACTATCACTGTCAGGGTCATGGAGTCTGTAGCTTCCATGATGGCTCGTGATGTCAATGGGGGAGGGTCCTACACCTAGAGAGGTGGGACCAAGTAGATTCTTGATCTTTTGTTATGCAAAGTATACACAAAGGTATCTTTTACTAGACAGACTGTGTTTAGGCAATGCTCACAAAGAGACTAATGTCTAATGAGCAATTGTTCAGAGAGGAAGACAAAGAGGACTAGGAGTGAAACAAGGAAGTTTCCAAGGGATAATACTCAGAGAGGCTTGAGGATAAGATTTAAATATACACTTGTATTGCATAGATCAAGAATGAGGAAATACAGGTATTAAAGAGATACTTTATATACTATAGACCAGCACACACAGATCAAGGGAATAAAGGCTAGGAAAGGAAATAGAAAGAAACTAATAGAACATTGTGGAAAATGGGAACACTGGCTGGTGTGGGAGAACTGGTGGAGGAGAGGATAAGTCTGATGATAAAAGAACTAAAGGCAAGATAAAAAGATAGAGTTATAGCTAGTGAGAAGGAGAAAGCTATTGTTTGATGTGGTATGACCTCTCCAATTGTAGCAATGAGAAAAGAAGGAGATAAGGAGTATACAAGGAAAGAGAATGAAAATTGTAACAACTTGACATCGCAATAGACATCTTGCCTCCATCTATGAAGAACCTAGACCAGTACCTTCAACCTCAACCCAGCTCCCTTGTCTTCTAAAGGCTATGCTTGCTACCTTACCCAGGTCCAAGCATAACAGTTATCACTTATAACCATTCTTTTCCTTCTTCTTTATCTTCATTCAGCATGAGTTCTTGCTCATTGCTGCTGTCATTCTTGTCATCACTGTTATTATTCTTGTCATTGCCATTATCATCATTGTCACCATCATGCCATTGCTATTGTCATCCATCATTGCTGTTGTCATCCTCATAATCTTGTTATTGTCATTATTGTAAGATCTTTGCTATCTTCATCTAATAGTCTAACATTCATCTCAACAAATGCCTGATCACTGATTTTGAGCATGCAGCTGCAGTCTGGTAGTTTATTATCATTGGAGTGGTAGTATTACATATAATGCTTGTAAAATTGCTTTCACAAATAAATTTGAGTTGCACTATTTCCAAAGCTAGGAGCAACATACAATAGACAAGTAATAAATATAATCAAATGCTATCCTATATTTATGCCCAATAATAGCCAAGTTACATTGGAAGCTGTTTCAAGGGATCCAAGAATGCCATGTGCATCTTATCAAGCATTATAATATATGCAAATGTCACACATATCTTATCAAGCATTATAAGGTACACAAATATTGCACCCCTCTTATCATGGTACTGTTGACAAGATAAGACTACCAGGTTACCATAATGACGACAGGTTGTTTGTCATGCACATGATCATGACCAATGGCTACCATTAGCATGCCTCAACATGGTATGTGGGAAAGACACCCCTTATAATGCATGTACACGATTGGTCATGAGTACAAAAAAGTTCCGACAATTCTGTCGCCATTAATATCTTTTCGATGATATTGTTACTTATCTATGTCTATCAGCGTTACACTTTATTTGTTTGTTGTCTACTGTACACGTCAACCTATGCCAATGTTTGTCCGTCTTGTGCAACCAGTGATATGCTTTGATATTTACTCCGTGAATGAGAGGTATGTGATACAGAGCGACAAAAGTTCCTATCTGTACATTACATTCCTTGCGACTCATCACAGAGCGCTACTCTCTTTAATTCAC
>JBBPNM010000405.1:0-10277 GCA_038090895.1 Boletus bicoloroides
ATACCATTTCCGGCAAGCGACCCGGCCCGGTTCTAAATTTCCTCGATTAAAGACACTTGGCTAGACTCATGGCGAGGCAACTTAAGCCGTTTCTGCGACTAACCAAACCAGTAGTATTGCAAGGGGTTACCGTGGGCAGATATGCCTCCACAAAAACTCAGCAGAATCGACGATCCGTCGAAGACGATGGTGGTGACTCGGACTTTCGACCTCCTTGGGTGTACTCGGGCTCCCGCTTTCTAACATACACTGCAATACCTCGTGAGGCCATCCCGAGCCCATTTGCTACAGAAACCACGACGCTCACCCGATTTCTAGTCACGCTCCTCTACTGCGCTTTCCTCGCCGACTGGGGCGAGCGAGAACACATCTTTATGCCCGTGAGTTGCTTGCTCGGTCATCTAGTTCTCGTCAACCAACACTACACGTTTTAGTTGCGCAGATGGGTATCACAGTATAAACAATCGATTCTCTCCTTGTCTCCTGAAGAAATCGCGCTTGTTGAGGGAAACAAAGGAGAGGCGCCACCCCCGATCGACAAAAAGTCGACTAGAACAGAATGATTCAGTCGCCTTCTCGCGAAGGACCGATACCATATAATACCTCGTGGATTCCTCGTATGTAGAGACAAAAGTAGTTTAATACGCCACAAGCATCCACACTACAAGCTTGACCGTGGAGCAGCCGTGTTGATCTGCAAAGTACTACATAAACTTTGATACGAAAAACTATGCAGCTGTCCCGGAACGATGCAGACTGCGCCAACGACATTCGTTCCACCTCCTCCACAAAATGGCTATCAACCACTGTCTGGTAGGCCCATCCATGCATCTCTAACTTCAATTTATCAGTCTCATTCATGTCATAATAGAAGCCGAAATCTATGCCATCAAAAAACAATACCTAGCACTGCTCCCTCCACAGCAGATAATTGACATCTGCCTCACTTTTGAAGCCCATGCGCCTCTGCACGTAAAGAGTTCGGTATGGCCATATGACATCCGTGCCGCCATTGCCTCCATATTGGCCCAAAAAGCTCAAGCGTCTCAGACTCAGACATCTCCAGAGTCGGACACGCCTTCGAAAACGTCTCCTCGTTTCGATAGTTCGTCGGGAGAAAAGCCAACTCAACCTCAAACGAGTTCATCACAGCAGTCGACGCCTGCCCCAACCCAATCCCCCGCGAGCACGCCATCCGCCTCACAACCAGCTACATCACAGATCCCTCCCACAACCCCAGGTCCACACTATCCCCATCAGCCGTACTACCATCCTACTTATCCACACGCGTCCTACTATACCTCTCCACAAGCAACGTATGGCTACCCGCAACCTTACCCTTCGTATCCTCAACCCCCCACACTGTACCCAGTCAATCCGGCAACCCACCATCCGCCATTGTTCACCAGTACACCTCTTGTCCATCCACCCCATCCTGCTCCGGAACCACCTCCCCCGCTCAATAATGTTGACGATCTTCCAAGTTATGAAGAAATGATTGTTGAAGCACTTTTAGATTCGGGTGATCCTGAAGGATGCGCACCAAAGAGTTTATTCAGTTGGATGGCGATGCATTACCCTCTACAAATGAATTTCCGTCCCTCGGCTAGTCAAGCTTTGCAAAAGGCTTACAAGAGAGGTCGCCTGGAGAAGGGCAGTAATGGCAAATATCGACTGAACGAAAACTGGGAGGGTGGTAATGTATGTACACAAGCCGCTCATTCTGAATGGGTATTTGCTTAGTTCAGGATCTTCCAGACTTCCAGGCGGACGACACGTCGCCCGCAAACCCTTGCGCAAACCACGCTTCCCGGCCCACAGCCACCGCCCTCACCATTTACACATACACCTCTTGTTCCTCATGGAGCTACCAATCTGCAAACTCGCCTCCCGCCTCCCGGGCAACCCCCGGGATATGGAGGGTATCCTTTCGGTTATCCGTATCAAGGCACGTACAGCTCTGCCCATGCATCAGCTGCGCGGGACAGCTTGGGAACAGCCTCTCAAAAACAAGCGGCCGACACTGTTGATCATGAGACAGGGGAAGGTAGCGATGCTTGGGAAGCGGCACAGAACATTCTAAAAGCTATCAACTTTGGACAGCTTTTTCAAATTTCGAACGAAGAACACAAGGCAGGGGAGCTCTCGACATCTGCCAATTCAATCCACCAACAAGCTTCTGCTGATGGACTCGATAAGCCATCGTTGGCTTTGGGCACAGTAGTTCTCGAGGAATCAACTGGCTCTCGCATTGAGGGCGTCGGGAAATCGGCAGAGCTCAATGCAGAGCAAAGAGCAGCGTTACAAGCGCAACTTGCGCTTCTGGCCGCGCAGCTGGCAGAACTCGCAGACGTTAGCGAGGATGAACTTTCACACAATCTGGAGGTTTCCCAAAGGACCGTCACAATGTCTGACGCGTACACGCCCCAGGTCCTAGGTGAAGGATCAGGTCTAGGCGATGAAGCTGTTGAGGAGGACAATGAGGACATGGTAGAGGTCCCGGTGCCGACGATGTCCCTGGCGACCTAAGTTAAATACACCGTGATCGATCGATCTTCCACCTAGTAACGAGATATAAATAGGTCAAATGCGTTGTCCTTGCTGTCTCTCGGGAGCATCGAGAAAGTCTCGTTATTCTCATTGTGAGTGAATGTGATCGGTTCGTTCTTGCCTGAATATTTTGGTGTAAGAGTTGCGAGCTTTCAAATTCACGACGGTTTTACCAGCGAGAATATGAGCCACTGTTCTTTTTTTATGTTTATTGAATGTCAAAAGCAACTCTGTCAAGGGCATTGTCTGCGACAGATTCTGTTCAGTCTCTCGGGGTATGTTGCAAACGTTGTGTACATGACAGAATCGGGCACCAATCAAACAACTTTGTACTAGTTCATGGACCGCGTAAACAGCGCAGGGCTGAAAACTCACTCCGAGTGTTGAGCAGTGGGTGGACAAACACAATTAACACAGTCGAGATACAGGACACAATGTAGCCGCACACCGCCCAAGAAAATAGCCGTCGTACACGTCGTATTCAAAGTCGTCAATTGATCTTGATTAGTTCCACTTCGAATTTCAAAGTCGAGTTTGGAGGAATCACAGGGGGGAATCCCCGATGGCCATAAGCCTGTGTGGCGTCAGAAATCAAGCCGTTCAAGACAAGACACTTGGCACATACATAATCCGGGGTAATAGTAAGCAATGCCTTCTGACCGAGCGATAATTGCGGGACACCTATAAGGTGATGAAGCCTGGTGTATCCCGGAGGAATCTGGACACTTACCCTCGTCCCATCCTTTGATTACCTTTCCAACACCAATCTCAGTTTCAAAAGGAGTTTTGCTGACAACCGATGAGGAGATCAACGACATAATGAGCGAGCTGAGCACGAACGTACCGATCCCTGCTCGAATCGAATACCTTACCATCCAAGAGTGTACCGACATAATGGATCTTCACTTTATCTATTGCGATCTCAGTGCGATTCCGTCAGAAACTATGGACGTGAGGATAGACGTACCCCCAACTTTTGGGAAGTTGGTGCCATCCCCAGGGGTAATCGTCTCGATGTTAACGCCCTAGGATACTGTGTAGGGACGTGGGGCGCTGGAAGGTATATTGTAGAACTCACCATTGTATATAAGATCGATGACCAAGACACGGTGGTGTGTGAGGATAGGGATTTGTGGCGAACACAAGTTATAGCAGCGGGGGTGGGCGGAGTGCGGATCTTGATCCGAATCTGGTATTTGGACCCTTACAACGACTCGCCATCACATCTAGATTGGTTATCGATGTCGATACGATTCACTATCTCAATGATACATGATGCCATGATATATGATATATGGTCAGTCACCGTCGTCGTGGAAAATGTAACGACATGCCCTCTTTCGTTCTTGGCCTTTCTTTCCCTTTGCGTAACCGAGTCTTGAAGCAGCACGCCACCAGAGCACCGTCGATCAGACAATGAATTGGCCTCCATTCTGGTCAGAAGGGCTAAAGAAGAATAGCTGAATCGTGCGAAGTTGAGTTATCGATTGAAGGTTATCTCACCTATGAATAGCTTCCAATGCGGGGAAGATGATCAAACGGCTAGATTATCATCACTAGCGGAAAAAAGGGAAGGGTGATTTAGAAATAACAAATGGACAGCGGCACGTTTTATACTAGGTTGCTGAACGAGGTGATGAGGCTGGACTCGGCAGTTTAACCCGGGATATATGTCCGAAACTGCGTACAAATCCGAATACATACAGGATTGAAGCCAGAGTGTCACATGGCACTAGAAAAATTCGATGCCACCAACTGGTAAAGCGACCGGCAGTCAAGCTTTCAAGTTGCGCAGAGAGAGACGGAAAGAAGGAACTGTCGCAGAAAAAAAAGTCAATCTTACAGAAGAGAGTCCACTGAGGCCGCCACGTCTAACGATACAATGCGTGTCAGGCGAGCAAAGTAGAAGGCAAGCAAATATTGGACAAGAAAAACGGACAGGGTACCGCCTCGGTCGGCTCGCGGCAGCTGTTATGCTAGTTCCCTGATGTCCGAGTCGTTGGCAGACTACCATTGATGATGCAGATGCTTTATCATATCTTGGACAGTGGGTATGGGATTTCCTTATATACTGGGCTAAATTGATGTCAGCGACAACCACACAACACCTGTTGACTTGCTTCATGAACACGTCGCTTGGCCGACTCTACTACTTCGACTTCAAACAAGTAGCGTATCAGCGCCAGTCTCAGCGCCCTTTTTTTTTCCCCGTTCTGTACAGTCCTGTGAATATCAGTGGGAAGAGTGGGACTTTCTTTCTTCCAGTTCACGGTGCCGGGTGCACTAACCCATCGCTTCACATGAGTGGGATTCTATTTAATCTTAGACCTCAGTACTCAGTGGTAAGTAACAATCACTCCATCATTGCAGTACTTATATTTTTCCCCACCCATTGGAGGGCCCATCAACAAGGATGTTGCCATTGACAACGTCACCCTAATTATGTATCCAAGTCGTGCATAGCGTCACTGTTTACACACGGTACGTCCGGCGATTGCCGGGATGATGCTTAAGTTGTCTCTCGATCTCGTTCACGCCCAGATCTCTTGCCTCAGTGCCTGTGTACCTCGGTCCCTTGCTTAGAGTCTGTAACAAAGCATCATGGTAACCTTCATCTCCGCACGCTCAGGCTAGACCTGTCACAGGCTCGATATATGTCCTTTCCATCTCTTGCACGCGCGCAGTTTCATAAGATCACCCAAGGGGGATCGTTCGAGCTGGAGGCGGCTTGGACTTACTGGTGGCGTTTCGCCCTTACGTTCCAACGACACAGTCATGACAACGCGAGGCACTGTTGCATGGTGTCCGTCAGGTTACATATTCGAACTCGCGGTTATGGCGCGCCTCTATCGGGTTCAGAGGCACGCGTGTAGGCAAGCTTGCACTGACGTGCGAATTCGATCCCTTGGTTGCCCCCACACCTGCACAGCCGTGACTCCCCCTCAAGGCAAGGCGAAAGCCCACCAGTTGGATGGGGGGTTGTAGGTTGTGGTGGGTACGACAAACATGCAGTTTGTTCGTTGTTCATAAAATACGAGGGATTCATTCACGACGAAGCTGGCACAATATTTTATATGAACTTCACGTTATAATAATGAGGAACTGCAAGTATGTATGATGATGTGAATGAGCTTGTAACCCCCGCGGGCTTTTCTAACCGCTTACTGAGAAGCCTCCCACTTCGCGCGAGGGCTACTTATTGATTAGAGTGGGTGTCCACGGATTTTAACTTGACAGGGCAAAGTTTCCCCCAAGCTTGTCAAATCCTGGCACCCGTGTTCACCCGACGGTCCGGGAAGAATTCGAAGTGGTCCGCTCAGCGCCTAATTCTCCGGACAGGAAAGAGCAGCTGATACGGGAAGCCTCGCAGCGTAATGCCGGAAAACTTGTTCCGATATCACGTCAATGGCCGCGAATAGCTGCATTCCCTGACAAACATATGATTTTCTTTCGTTTTCGGGCCGCGGTCGTGCAACCTATCCCGTCTGCCTCACCATGGTCGCACTACAATGCGGACGGAGACGGAAGGCGAATCAAATATATGATTTATTGACATGGAGACGGTTTCATACGTAAAGTGAATGAAGCATATGCCACTGCATATGCATGTGGTTCTCCGCACGATAGGGGGGACTGGGGGCCTGTGTACCCCGGTGGGTCAACAAGTGGGTCCCACAGAGTAGAACAAATTTACCATCGCTTCCGGCGTTTAGCACACGAAATGTATCCGTTTTTGTTCCATGTACATACCACGACGGGATCGCGGAGTGCTTGCAGTGCTGGATCTCGGAAGGACCTGGGTAGGGAACTGCGGTTATCTGTCAACACTCTTGTGACATTTTGGCCACGAGGGACATTCGTCGTTGATGGGCATATTAATCCATGGCATATGTTGCTCCAACGGAGAAGGGACACTATTCCGGGATCGCGCGCATGATTCGACAGACGAGGAGCGCGTTGGTTCCGAATCCACACCCCGCTCAAATCTCGGGACATACTTTCAGGCACATAGCTTGCCAACTGCTGTGGATTAGGCGTAAATGCAACCAGTCTAACCGATCAGATGAGTTGAACGTGCTGTGGACACGTCCGTACGACCTGACAGCACAAAGATGGTTGCCTCCGCCGACACGCTGCACGCGGAAGGTGTGGGGCATGGGGTAAGGCTGTGTGAGGTATTTGGGACAATTGGTTGGCTGGGCACATTCATCTTGCGTGCTACCAGTGCTGGACGGATCTAGAAATGAACGGAACACGGACACCCGATGGCTGAGCTCTGCAAGTTCAAATCGCCGAACTTCGTCGTCTGCGGACAGATACTGGAGCAAATTTCGCCTGTCTTTGGAGGGCGTATCACCTACAGCCTAGTTCCGAGGGGCAGAGAATTCATTAATTCCTGAAACATGTACGTTGTACAATGCTACCTACAACAAACCGATGCAATGCGATAGCGAATGCCAAGAATATAAAATCATAAGGAAAGGGAAAATACTAGAGGCAATAGCACAATCATTAGCCCTCCAATCGAGTATGCACCCAACCAACCCGAACAAAACTCGATGCGAACGACCCCAAATAGAAAGACCATTAGTCCAAGCTCCATATGCTAACTGGTAATGTAAATGCGCAACTAGTGGTACAAATGTACAGAACCGAAAAAAAAAAGAATATTATCAAGTACAGGCGTATGGCACAAAGAGATATGAGACTTTTGCTCGGAAGAGCAACCGAGGCATTATAGTGTAGCCGAAGTCGAAGGTGGAGGTGTGGCGCGATTAGGAGAAACGACGAGGTCATTATGTGCGGATGATAATCATGCGAGCGTGCGTTTGTGCGTAGTGCTGAGGAGAAATGCGAGAGAGAAAGAGAGATCTGATAAGTCAGGGTATGTATCGTGGATTGGCGGTATAACCATCGTCGTCGCTCCAAAGATGCGATCTGGGTATAAGGTGCTCCAATGGCAAGGACGTTTCGGATATCATCTACCACTTTCGTTCGGGACTAGTTTCCTTTCCGTGGAAGAGAAAAAGGCGCTTAAGAGGCTGAACAACTTCAACCTCGACTTCGACCTCCTTGAGATTTCCGTCAACAATACGCGTTTCAATGCGCTTCTCCTTCTTCGGAGGAGGCATCATGACGGGGTATGTCTTGATATTATCATACGACCACGAACGGACTGAACTGCGATAAGCAATGATACTGAAAGCGGTATTTGCAACATACCTTGTACCTGTGGTCGCGATGATGCTGATGCGGGTGTGCCACGTTGTTCGTTCCACATACTATCCTCACTGATTTCACTTGGGTAGCGACTGAGTGGACTGCACAAGCTCGCGGAGGAAACGCTCTGGCTAGGCACGCTGTGTGCCCGCATAGTGACATTTGGGACGAGCAGGCGACCTTCGGCACCCGCTTTTACCAGAGGTGTTTCCCGACGACGACGAGAAGCTGTCGAAGTGGGAGACAAGGGAGGAACGGAGGAAGCCGTGGAAGAAGCCGTGGGTGGGAAGAGAGCAGACCGCGACTCGCAACGCCGGGATAGAGGAAGCGAATATTTAGCATACAATTCATCTGTGTAGGACTGACTCGAGCGGGGCAGAAGTTGCGATGATTGAGACTGTGCAGGAAATGAGGAAGAAGAAGTCGATGCCGCAAGGTCACTGGATGTCCATTGTACACCCCTGCTCGAAGTAGCAGCAAAAGAACTTTTACTTGCGACAGCAACGGTTGCCACGGGGTCCGAACGGGGAGAGAACGAATACACGGATTCGCGCCAAGCATCACTGCCATCTGTCCAACCAGGAATTGGTTTCTGCGGGGGAGGTAATTCATTTCGTGGTGTAGGACGCTTAGCGGTAGGCTCCGCGCAAAGGGCAGCTTGAATTCGCTTAGCGGCCATCATGACACCGCCCTGGTAGTCGTTGCGGAACTCGGGTTCAGTCGAGGCAGTGGGTTGAACAGGAAGAATTGGCGGCGGGGGAGGTAATGGAGGGAAGTCGTACATGGCGGCGAGCGCGGCAATGCTGGGAGAAACATGAAGAATATCGGATGAAGATAAAAGACACGAGTCGAGCGACGAGCCACTGCTAGACTCGTCCTCGGAATCACAGGATATGGGATGTTCAAAAGAATTATGGGGCACGGGTGGCAGAGGAGGAGATGCGCGGTCTGGATTGTAACTGATGGGAAGAGCACCATCGAATCTGCTCAAATCGGCCATCCTGCAGTCATCAGAGCAATAAAGGGGAATGGGCCCTTGATCGATGACGGTACGAAGTTTGGTTGGGTGGGCAGGCTTTGCCTGTGACTGAGGCTGGGGTTGCGCCACGTTGGTTTTTGCACGACCAGTGCCCTGGACGAGACCACCCCTTGCGCGTATGGTGCCCGACTTTGTTCGAGAGATGCGAGCACTGATGTCGCCTTGTTGGTTTTTCGAGGCTAAAAAACAGGTGAGTTGGCGAGGAGAGAGAGAATAGAGTGAGACTTGCGAGAAGCGGTGGGAGGTTGCTCTGGTAGTGGCTGAGAGACGGTGACGGTGAAACGTTTTGGCATGATCTGCCTATCACAGGCGGGACACCAAGACTCGACGTAGTTGACATCCATTGTGGGATGGCGAGGGAGGGGGAGAGCTGGGGCAATATAAAGGGAAGAAGAACAAAGGGCTGTGAGACAAACAAAGGGTGGACTGGAATGGAATGGAATACTCACAACAATAGATGTCAACCACAAGGATTGAACGGGAGGGTGATGTGGAGGTGGAGGTGGAGAACGTTGGTGGCGGCGATGAGGGTGGAGGAGAGGCAGGGATTGGACGGGGAAGATGTGGAAAAGGCCGTCTTAATATTTGATTTGCTGATTCGCATCGCACCGTTCAAACAGGGCATCCGAAAGTGGAAGTACCGTTCTGAATTTCGCGTCCCGGATTTCCCGAAAATACGCCTTCCGTTTTTACAAATTCCGTTATTACTCTGATTATGTGATCAAACAACTCCATCGGCAACCCAACCGCGGACCCTCGGGCGGCCCATTAGATACCTAATATGGAAAGAGCATGCTGTTACACTGATGGCACCGCGTTACAGCGTGTTACGTCCCTCTCGAAATGCCACACAGATGCCGGCCCAGCCCTGCATGCCGCCCCATGTCTAGCCAATCGGCCCGTCCACCAATCACCAGTTTACTGACGCCACCGGCACTTCCCGTCGTCGGCTTCACCCGCCTATTCCCTCCGCCACCCGTCCCTGCTTCGCCATCCCCGTCGCTCCTCCATCCCACGTGCACATGAATCCCCCGCAATCTCATCAATCCAAATATCCCCTGCTGAACCTCCCATCAATGCCTGCCAAGCTGTCGCTTTCCCCTGACGCACATGGCTTTCCAACATCAATACCCGACCAACAGTTGGTTTGATGCTACCATAACCAACATTCCCACCCTATCAACTCAACCGAACAGGTACATCCCTCGACCCTTGCCATCATCGCTCGCCACGTCTCGATTAGTAGCTGATATCCTTGCCCCATCACACTACCCCGTCATGATTTTTCGATAATCCTACTTTGATCCCGTGTTCCATTGTGAGCGCTACACTTCTTCGAACGTGCCAACCGGCGAACGAGTCTCCATGTCTTGTTCCCCGGATCATGCATGCAATCCGGGAAAATAACAGGTACCAGCGTTACTAGGTGTGACGCGCCGGCATTTCATGTACGTGGGATCCATTTGGA